>CABFWO010000533.1:94458-145123 GCA_902155825.1 Timema genevievae | reverse complement strand
CCCCCCCAGGTCAAGCTTCCTGGGACACAAAACCATGTAATTACAATATGGTGGCACTTTATGTTGGTCGGAAGATGAACACGTCATGACCTGACTGGCAATCAGATTGTTTTGTCAAGACTGTTTTATGAATAAGATTGGTCATCAGATACCAGCTATAAGAAAGATAAATGACCCTAGTTGAAGAATCAGTATGAAGAAGGTTTAACATCAGTATACGTCCCATCATTCCCTTGCAGTGAAGAAGAGAAGTCCCTCTGTGGACATCGAACCCCGGTCTCCCAACAAGAGGTCAAGCCCACTAGAACTTATGTAGCCTATATTTGCCGGCCACGGTTAGTGAGAATGTGTCAGAGATAAATGTATGTGATGTTGAGCATTATGTTCAATAGATAATTCATTTCAAGTAAGCCATTAAAATTTGATATTTTAATAGATCATAATTTGTTAAAACAATCATCAGCCCGCCATATTGAAACAATAATAAGGGCTTGGATCTAGCCATAAAAGCATGTTATTAATTGATTATTTTCCGCAATATTGGCATTAAAGTCATTGATTACTAGCCACCATATTGGCAAAACAGTTGTGGCTTACTACCCGCCATATTGGCAAAATAGTCGTGGCTTATTACCCACCATATTGGCAAAATGGTCGTGGCTTATTACCCACCATATTGGCAAAATAGTCGTGGCTTATTACTCCCTATATTAGTATAATAGCCCTGGCTTATTACTCACAATATTAGTATAATAGTCCTGGTTTATTACTCGCCCTATTAGTATAATATTCCTGGCTTATTACTCACAATGTTATTATAATAGTGCTGGCTTATTACTCGCCATATTAGTATAATATTACTGGCTTATTACTCGAACTATTAGTACAATAGTCCTGGCTTATTACTCGCCATATTAGTATAATAGTCCTAGCTTATTACTCGAACTATTAGTACAATAGTCCTGGTTTATTACTCGCCATATTAGTATAATAGTCCTAGCTTATTACTCGCCCTATTAGTATGATAGTCCTCATTTATTACTCGCCCTATTAGTATATTAGTATAATAGTCCTTGCTTACTACTACTACGCCATACTAGTCCTGGATCACTACTCGCCCTATTAGTATAGTAGTAATTGATTATTATTCGTCATATTGGTATAATAGTAATGGCCTGTAAAAAAATATTTTGTTACCAAGAAGTTAAACAAATCAATGATAGCTCCAAAATGTCTGAGGACTGATTTAACTTTATATAATATAGTCTATTGAGTGCGATTATTTCGAGTCAAGGCTCTACTTTAACTTAACTTTGTACATGTGAATGTATTGATAGGTTGTAATACAAAACAAGGCTTAAAGTTTCCCCAAATGTCCTGAATCTGAATTCCAAACATCCTGCATGAACATCATATTTCAAGCCCACTACATCTATGTAATGTTTCAAAGCCTCCTACATCCACATCATGTTTCAAAGACCCCAACACCCACATCATGTTAAATCACCCAACATCCACATAATTTTTAACCCCCAACATCCACGCCTTGCTAAACCCCCAAACATCCACATTATTTAAGTCCCCAACATCCACGTCTTAGTTCAAACCCCCCAACATCCATGTCTTGTTTCGAACCCCCAACATCCACGTCTTGTTCTAAACCCCCCAAAATCCTCGTTTGTTTCGAACCCCCAACATCCATGTCTTGTTCCAAACCCCCAACATCCACGTCTTGTTCTAAACCCCCCAACATCCTCGTTTGTTTCAAACCCCCAACATCCATGTCTTGTTTCAAACCCCCAACATCCACGTCTTGTTCTAAACCCCCCAACATCCTCGTTTGTTTCAAACCCCCAACATCCACGTCTTGTTCCAAACCACCAACATCACGTCATATTCCCCAATTGTTCACTCGCGATGCACTGTGTAGTGTACGTACCGGCCACCAGCAGCGCTGCAATGAAGAACACAGATCCACAGCTCGTCATGATATAAGATGTTGCGGCACTATTGTTACTTGTTTAACTGAGCGGTGAGCGCTCGGGACTAGGTCTGTTATATACCGGGGACCCCCCTCTCCACTGACCTACTCTCCAGCCTGCTTGCTTGCTTGGCTCAGGAACACTGCATACACTTTCATTTCAGGGCGTCTTCAGTCAACGCGCGTGGCTAGTACCTCACAACCCTTCTATAGCATCTTCAGCGGTGTGAGGTAGTGAGGTGCGTGGTTAGTACGTCACAACCCTTCTATAGCATCTTCAGTGGTGTGAGGTAGTGACGTGCGAGGCTAGTACCTTACAACCCTTCCATAGCATCTTCAGTGGTGGAGGTAGCGACGTGCGTGGCTAGTACCTCACAAACCTTCTATAGCATCTTCAGTGGTGTGAGGTAGCGACGTGCGTAGCTAGTACCTCACAACCCTTCTATAGCATCTTCAGCGGTGGGAGGTAGCGACGTGCGTGGCTAGTACCTTACAACCCTTCTATAGCATATTTAGTGGTGTGAGGTAGCGACGTGCGTGGCTAGTACCTCACAACCCTTCTATAGCATCTTCAGCGGTGTGAGGTAGTGAGGTGCGTGGTTAGTACGTCACAACCCTTCTATAGCATCTTCAGTGGTGTGAGGTAGTGACGTGCGTGGCTAGTACCTTACAACCCTTCCATAGCATCTTCAGTGGTGGAGGTAGCGACGTGCGTGGCTAGTACCTCACAAACCTTCTATAGCATCTTCAGTGGTGTGAGGTAGCGACGTGCGTAGCTAGTACCTCACAACCCTTCTATAGCATCTTCAGCGGTGGGAGGTAGCGACGTGCGTGGCTAGTACCTTACAACCCTTCTATAGCATATTTAGTGGTGTGAGGTAGCGACGTGCGTGGCTAGTACCTCACAACCCTTTTATAGCATCTTCAGCGGTGTGAGGTAGTGAGGTGCGTGGCTAGTACCTCACAACCCTTCCAGGGCATCTTCAGCGGTGTGAGGTAGCGACGTGCATGGCTAGTACCTCACAACCCTCTGGTTTACAGTAGATATCGGCGGTTTATTAAAATAAATACTATTTTTATTTCATGTATCGTGAATTTATGGTTGTTTGGGAATAAAACTATCTAGTCTGAGGGAACAGGTTTGAGAGGATGAATATGGCCGTTGGTTGCATTCTGTAACGATAATAGAGCAACGATACGGAACATGAAGATAATACAATTAGTTGACCTTCTGTATTTATTTTAATCTTCCCTGCAGCTCGACCAAGTACTAGCCACGCTGAATGACGGGAAACTCATTTTCTATTTAACCTTGTTGGCCTGAATGACCTGATCAAAATAGTAGGTCCAAGGCGCGTGGTACCTTTGAATACTCTTAATTTATACGCTCTTATCTTGATCTCAGCTACACTACTTGTTGAAAACATCAGCTGAGCCCCATTTAACAGTGAGACAACACACTACTTGCTGAAAACATCAGCTGAGCCCCATCTAACATGGGCAGTCAAGTTAAATCTCGGGGATAGTTCTGAAGAATGTACTCATTGGTGAGTGTCAGAGAACAGATTGTAAGAACAGGGTCTTATGTTTGATTCCAAGTAGGGACTTACCATTCTAATTATCTGTGATTTTATCTACATGCTCGAGGAACAATATTCATGTAAAGAGGATATCTGTGTACTTTATGTGCAATGTTTTTGGTTGATTTGCTAGTGATGGAATAGCCTTGCAATCTTAGAGATGGAAATCAAATAATAAATATATTAGTTAAAATACGAGTAGAGATTTACAGTGAGATCATTTCTAGAACGTAGCTGTCCCAGACCGGAAATAAATGGTCATACGTCACTTCATCATGTCTTGTAGTACTTCCGGTGTTGTTACATTAATCGCTCCGCTAACGGTACTTCATTTACAAGTGCCATTGAAATATTAATTGCCTTAGTCTAGTCGAGAAATTAGATTCACGGCTTAAATTATTAGCGTAGAGATCTAAGAGACACTTTCTCTAGAGCGGAATATCCAAGGGAGCGACTGACAAACTGACTTAACCTTCACTCTGAGGGGCTTTGTGAAAAATGTACGGACTTTAGAAGATCGTTGGAGACAGTTGGTACAAGTAGAACTATCTCAATGTGATATGAACAGTGGTACAAGTGGAACTATCTCAATGTGACATGAACAGTGGTACAAGTAGAACTATCTCAATGTGACATGAACAGTGGTACAAGTAGAACTATCTCAATGTGATATGAACAGTGGTACAAGTAGAACTATCTCAATGTAATTTGAGCAGTTGTTGGGACCTTGTATGCCAATAACTAACCTTGCTAAGAAATACCTCAGAGCCCACCACTTCAAGATAGTACCTTAATAGCTACAGCGTGCCATATAATACCCCGGTATACATATTATGATGAGCCATCTCAAATAATTTCCCCCGTTCAACCATCAAGATGCTCAATATATCCAGCCCGGAAACATTACACTCTGGAGTGAAGGAGAGTTGGCCATTTATAATATTCAGATCTATATATGTATGTCTGCATGTTCCCCTGGTGGCCTTGAGCTTTCTGACAGTCAGGTATAGTGCGCATGCGCAGAGGCTACACCTGCAGCTATACGTCTGAAAACATAATAACACACAAGGGAGGATTGTAGAGGACTCCTGGTTTCATCTTAAGAATATATCTTACAGTTGATCTAATTAATGATAGCAACCACTCTATATGGAATGTATTAAAGCAACCACTCTATATGGAATGTATTACAGCAACCACCCTATATGGAATGTATTAAATCAACCACTCTATATGGAATGTACTAAAGCAACCATCCTATATAGAATGTATTGCAGCAACCGATTTTGGGGACAATCTTTCAAGGTTTTAACTAGTAGTGACGTTTTTAAAAGCTCTGGATCCTGCTAAAATACTTCTAGGTCAGTACACATATTTATTTGTGAAGCACGCACCGTATAGCATGGGGTGTTGCGGTGCATCATGGGATTATAGGAGAACCATTTCATCAGTCTTCCTTTCAGATTATGGCAGCATTTTATTTAGCTTTGGTAGGAAGAATTCAAGAAATTGACAGAATATGAATAGTCTCTTATTTAAGTTTGGAGAAAGTTATTCTGTTTTGAACGATATTAATAATATATTTAAATGGGTTCGCTCTTTTTATCATTTGAAGAAAACTCAATATTATTCGTTAAGAACACGTGTTACACCAAATATAACACCTCATTTAGGTAAGTAGTACATCTCGAACCAGGTGTCGTACCCTGGTTGAATTTCCTGTATTCTACTTCTTTTTTTAAAACAATTAAATTGAGAAAAAAGTCAACCCGGTTTGCCGTATTTTTAAATAGTGCAACCCAATCGGAAAACAATTATTTAAAAATTTAAAAATCGTTAAAATGGTCCAGATTTATACATTATCGACTGACGAATGCAAATAGCTGCACTTAAATATGTTTCCTGGTAGTATGCCGACAATGATTTCCGGGGAGGGGCTTTAAACATCAAATATATTTACAAATACACAGGATGATGACGGTAGGTTATACGGAGAAGTGCAAGCAATTGTTTGAAGGGAGAATGCGTGATCACATTGAGGTAAGATAGCCTTTTCCCCAGGTTACAAACTAGAGTCCACCACACTATCCGTGCGTCATTTCCTCACGACAGTAGGTGTAATGTTGTTCCCATCACTGTTTGTAAGAAGATGAACAAAAGTAAATTCAAGGTCACACCATCGTTAACCAGAAATGTGGACCAAAGCTTGCACATTGTTGAGTAACAATGATGACGTTAGACGAAATATTCCCAACCAAGGATACTTGTCCACACTAGCATTGACGTCTCTAGACATCTGTTTGAGCTACAAGAGCTATCTATATATTCTGATTGATATTAACTAAACTGTTTTTGTAAACAAAATCATAATTATTGATTTAAGTCCCAATATTTTAACTGTTCTTAAAATAGTTCAAAATGTCATAGAGTTGTTAATAGCGTGGACCTTAATTTTAATGATCTTCGAGTTATCCATATCACGGCTCTATAAATACCTCCTTTTTGAATCCCTTGGGACTTGAACCAATAACTCTGACTGATGGCTGACCGGCGTTTAAAGCGCCACTCAATGACCTTGACAATTGCTGGGCCTGAATACTCCTTGCAATACACACATGTGTACTTGCACTCTGTAATCCTACACACTTCTTCCGCGCTCAGGTGCATACTACTTTCATGATATTACAGTACACTTAGAGCTACCTGGCGGTCACTTATAAATTATAAAATATAGTTCTTAAAAAATTAGTAGCCATTTCTAATTCAACTCTACATTAAAACATATTTTCTTAATAATGTATGTTTACGCTATATAAAGAAATGTAGCCAAATAATACATCATGTAAATGAACAAAGAACGCAGCAAGTCATTACGATTTAAGAGTTTACGTATATTTAATCGATTCAAAAGCTATGTTTAACCAAAGTGCACGATAAAGGGTAGATCGTATCCACCCTTTGTGTTATCAAGGATGCATCAATAGGCTAGGTCCACTTGAAATAGAATTCAGACACCATCAAACATGACTTCCGTCCTTTAACTCAAAGTCAATGAGTTTAACAAGTGCACTTAGCTTCCAAGGGCCCTAGGACGGACTATTTCGACCTTTACAATGTCTGAACCCAGTTATTTAAACAAGTACTTGCACTTCATTCCTATAGCTTGCCTCATGAGGGTCGATGTCGCAGATCCTGAAGAGAGCGTTGGTTCAGGAATATATAGCTACGTTTCAACACAAGCTTATCAGTGTCTTAATGTGATAAGAAACACTTGAGGAACTATCCTGGGAGGAGAGCGAGAAACCACGAGGTCCCTTATTCCCATTGTTCTATTTCCCGACTCAAGGTCAGACGAGATAGCTCCCCGACATTCCATTACTACGTGGCTCCTGACTACGACATAATTATTTTAAATATCAGTAAAACTTGTCAAGGAAAGCGTGTTGATAATAAACCTTATGTGTAGCTGCAAGTACAGTATTCCAAGATGGCGGACATGTGTGCTGTTCGCTGACGGTCGGACGGTTCAATGGTTTGTTCCCCATTTAACGTTGACAAGAAAGTTAATATCATACTATAAATATAACAGGTGATTATCAAGGTATGTTTTACTGGCTGCGGGGAGCTTGGGGTTGGAATCCTGGTTGGGTGTATTGGAGGTGATGTGACAACGTGCGATGGTTGGGAATGTTACAGGATCTGTTACAACGTGCGATGTTACAGGGTCTGTTACAAGGTTTAGAAGGTCTCCTGCTCAACGATCCCCCCTCTCCTTGCGTTTCTATCTCTGTCACATCTTCAGTAACATCCGGGATGCTGTTTCATCTCCTCAAGGCCATCGTAGCCCTGTTAGACCGCGTGGTTAGACCGAGGGAGGAGGCACACAGAGTGCACCGTCAAGATTCTTCCCTCTTCCTCTGCGCATGCGCCCTGGAGTCACACCGTGAGAATAATGACGCAGGTTATATCAAGGGACCCAGTGTGTGTGTGGAGGGGGGAGTACCACTACCGTATTGGGAACACCAACATTTTGATAAACATGTTTTTACAAACTTTTATTTAGGACATAACCATTGTTTTCAAATCGTAGTAAAATCTTTCGCGAAATTGCCCCCTTGGTCTTTTAAATGTGAATTATGGTATTTTTTTGTTGATTTATTACCGATTTAACGATAGCAACATTCAACCAATAAAAAAATAGTTCCCTTAGCTTAGTAAATTTATTTCCCTCAATCAAATAGGATTGATAAAATATGTGCTTTAAGCGGCTGTTATTGTGGCCAAAGGCAAATATTTAAGAATGCCGTAAAAAAAGAAACAATATCAAACTAAATTATATATTTATAACCGCCAATCTTTGATTTGTTTGGACACATTTTAGCCATAATTTGTATATTTGTTCCACTCAGTGGCGGTGTAGTTGGGGAGGGGGACACTGCCCCCACTCACCTGGAATAAATTTGACCTCCCTCCCCCAAAATATATTACAAATACTTTCTGATATTATTGAATATGAAGCTGAAAGATGGCCTTAAATAAAACTCAAAATGACTTCTAGATGCATTCGATTTTCAAAAATCAGCTGGGAAAGACCACTTCAAATATATTCAAGAGGCATCTAATTTCTTCTCTAAGAGTACAAATTTCAAAAAGTTTCAGGGGTGAAATCACATAAAATAAAAAATGGGTGAGGATTATTTAAAATATACTCTTCTTGAGGCATCCAAATTTTTAAAAAATTCCAAAGTAGGCCTACTCAAAATATCTTCTAGGAGCATTAAAATTAAAATTAGTCTAACTTCCAAAAATTGGGGGGAGGACTACTCCACATTAGTGACATTGAAACCAAGGAGTGGGTTGTACGACAGGGGGACATTGCCCCACCTGGAGTAAATTAGCCTCTCTCTAGACGTATTTCACACGTTTTGATATTCTTGAACATGAAGCTGAAGACTTGCATAAAACTGCAAATAACTCCTAAAGTCATTCAATTTTCAAAATGTTTCCAGGTGAAGACCACTTTAAATAGTTTCTAGAAGAAGCAACCAATCTTTTTTTTTAATCTTGGGCAGACTACGCCAAATAGCTAATAATAATAATAATAATAATAATAATAATAATAATAATAATAATATATTTATAATTGGGAAGGATGCCCACTCCTTATAGCTTTAAGGCACATCCAATTTTCAAACATTTATAGGGGGTGGTGGTAGAGAAGTTCCTAAAAATACTTTTGGCTCCCAACCCCCCCTCCTCTATACAGATAATGTTCTACAGCCACTGATAACACCCAGCTAAGAGATGATTTCATACCATTTTAACCAAAACATAAATACTTTATTTAACTTTTTTTATACCGAAATACAACACTTTATTTAAATAAATTCAATCCTTTTATTCGCCACAAATCAGGGTATCTGTTGATAGGGCTGAAGAAGTCTCCAAGACACGCGTTGTATTCTTAATACGGGGCATTGGAGCTCAGAATCCTCATTTCTATGGGCTGGAACGTGATCACAGATCGCAGGAGATGACACGGAGCTATGTGGTGGTTGTTCTTCACTCCAGAGGATGTCACACAGCTATGTGGTGGTTGTTCTTCACTCCAGAGGATGTCACACAGCTGTGTGGTGGTTGTTCTTCACTCCAGAGGATGTCACACAGCTGTGTGGTGGTTGTTCTTCACTCCAGAGGATGTCACGGAGCTATGTGGTGGTTGTTCTTCACTCCAGAGGATGTCACACAGATAATTATGTGGGGGTTGTTCTTTCAGGAGTATTCTTTGAACCTAGGCCGAGCAATGTTTGTACAGTAGATAGTTTTTAATCTAGTTATCGCTTTCAATATGGCGGTCGTTCGAACTTTTTATTTTAAAAGTTCATCTCAAGTGATTGGAACTTAAAATT
This sequence comes from Timema genevievae, assembly GCA_902155825.1. Classification (NCBI taxonomy): domain Eukaryota; kingdom Metazoa; phylum Arthropoda; class Insecta; order Phasmatodea; family Timematidae; genus Timema; species Timema genevievae. The sequence goes on along the minus strand of CABFWO010000533.1, from coordinate 135,653 downwards.
CTATTCAATCGATCGAGTACCTATGCTTTTTTTTTTAATTTGACAAATATTGTGAGATTTTCATCCTAAAATCACACGAACAGAGGTTTTTATATATGAATACAAAAAAATATATTACAAATTTGTTTTTGTTTAACATGATCACCAAGGAGAAATAACTTCTTGAAATCCAAAGAAAAATTATAGAAGATATTTTAACTCAACATCCAAAGAGAAATGTTAGAACTAATAACGATAATAATGTTACATAATTCCTCAAGTTTGGAGGGAGCTAGTTCTACTGTCCATAGAACTACTAGTAAATAAAAGGTTGTACTCTTGAACATAAACACTTGACGGCGAAGGAGCGGTAATTCTCCTGTACAATCAGGAAGGCGATGAACCTGCCTTGTGGATGGCTAGTGTACTTTGTATTATTGTGAAGTATTGTACATGAGTTGTTTGTTTCCTCTCAGATTCAATCTAACAGAACGCGCACGCGTGCACTGACTGTTGTTATTTCCGCGATTATTTTCCCCGACCTGGGGCAAATGTCCAAGAAAACACTCGGACATTCCTTGGAAATGTCATCAAGTCGGAGACCGAGGACTTTCACTTTCTCTGATAAGCTTTCTTTGTCTCCAGGACCGGGCTGGACTGACGTAAGACATGGGTTGAATTAATCTTCATCAATTACTTTGGAAACTGTCCAACCATCTCTCTACAGCTCTTGGTGAACTTGTCAACTGTCCAACCATCTCTCTACAGCTCTTGGTGAACTTGTTAACTATCCAACCATCTCTCGACAACTCCTGATGAACTTGTCAACTGTCCAACCATCTATATTCAGCTTTTGATTAACTTGTCAACCATCCAACCATCTCTCTACAACTTCTGATGAATTTGTCAACTGTCCAACCATATATCTACAACTCTTGGTGAACTTTTCAACTGTCCAACCATATCTCTACAACTCTTGATGAACTTGTCAACTGTTCAACCATCTCTCTACAACTCCTGGTGAACTTGTCAACTGTCCAACCATATCTCTACAGCTCTTGGTGAACTTGTCAACTGTCCAACCATCTCTCTACAACTTTTGGTGAACTTTTCAACTGTCCAACCATATCTCTACAGCTCTTGGTGAACTTGTCAACTGTCCAACCATCTCTCTACAACTCTTGGTGATCTTGTCAACTGTCCAACCATATCCCTGCAACTCTTGGTGAACTTGTCAACTGTCCAACCACCTCTCTACAACTCTTGGTGAAGTTGTCAACTGTCCAACCATCTCTCTACAACTCTTGGTGAACTTGTCAACTGTCCAACCATATATCTACAACTCTTGGTGAACTTGTCAACTGTCCAACCATATCTCTACAACTCTTGGTGAACTTGTCATCTGTTCAACCATCTCTCGACAACTCTTGGTGAACTTGTCAACTGTCCAACCATATCCCTGCAACTCTTGGTGAACTTGTCAACTGTCCAACCACCTCTCTACAACTCTTGGTGAAGTTGTCCATCTCTCTACAACTCTTGGTGAACTTGTCAACTGTCCAACCATATATCTACAACTCTTGGTGAACTTGTCAACTGTCCAACCATCTCTCTACAACTCCTGTTGAACTTGTCAACTGTCCAACCATCTTGCTACAACTCCTGATGGTCATGTCGTAGTTCTGTGAACAGCAGTTGTTGTTGGTAGCCTATACCCTCCTCCCCTCCTCCTGTCCTCGTGTCCTCAGGTCCTCCTCACACACTCAACACCCGTTACCCAGCAAAGGTTACGTGTCTGGACTTGAAAGGGAAAGGCGCCATTTTATTTGTGAAGGTCAGTAAAAGTGCTGGGAGCCACCGAGTTATGCCATCTTCCCCTCCGTCTTCTCTCGTGACTGTCTGGTGTTACGTAACTCCTGGAGATGCTCAACTGTATCGATCTGCTGCAACAGGGTCCCAGGTTCGTTGACCCGGTGGGAGAATGACGCAAGTCCTGTGTCATCCTCATTATTTCGTGCAGGAAGATGAAGATGTTGTTGCCTGTCGAGACATAATCACCGGTTTGTTGTAATGTCGTTTTGTGTGTCCCGCTTCATTGCGCTTCAAACGGGCTTGGGATTATGTTTTTTAACATTATAAATGATTTCTCAACAAAACAAAAATGCAAAATAATAATTCAAAGCTCTTTTGAGCCCCCTTATATTGTATATTTGGTGAATTTGAAGTTAAGTTGTAAAGCGGGCCGTATCTTAACTTGACGATAAAAGCACCATCACACGCCCATGTACGAGTTAGAAAAGAGAGGGGGAAATGAGCAGTTAACCCGGTGAGATATTTTATTTATTGGCTGATAACACTTCCCTCTTCCCCTGAGGAGTAAAACACTCACTCTACTATTTGTGTCTGGGGACTACCTGGATCTCATTTTCAAATGAGCTCTTCCTTGTTTCCTGTTCTAGACAGACAAATACTTCCACGGATATGTTTAATCTTCCTCCTGACAGGGAGAGTCCTACAGGACATTTTCGTGAATAAACTAAATAAATAGTCCGAGTTGTAGACGGTTTAAAAAAGAATTGGTAACAAAACAGTTACTTCAAGATCAAAAAAGTTATGGATTAATTCGCCAAGCTATTATATTTGCTAATTACGGCTATAGCCGCTTCTAAATATCATATTCCTAAAATTAAAAAATGACATCTGGACACAGGAATCGAACCCTGGACTTTTGACTGATTACGCCAATGTTATTACCACTGAGATATCCAGGGTCATTATCCACACATATTTTAAGGCAGAGTCTGTTATGGACATACAGAAATCGTCAGCTATATATGAGTGAGCAATTAAGACCACGAGCTATCAGACAACACGACTACCTTTGACTCAGGAGGAAGTTATGCTGGCATTAGGACAATGACAACTGTGCGAATGCTCATTATCATGATGGATTAAAGAGCCAAGCTTGGCTATTTCCGTGTCCAGTTGTCATTTTTCAATCTAAACAATACAAAGAAGAATGTTGTGACAATGTGAGAATATTTGTAGAAGTATTCAAGACCGAATGTCTTTGTTTCATTCGTCCTGTACATCTTTAAAACTCGCCGAATAGAATGTAAATACATGAGCATGGGAAATCCAATCTTGACTTGCCGTGACGTCACATGTAGGCAACGTCCTTAAGAAGGGGTGGAAGTCACCAAGAGGGTTGTTTTTTTCTTAATTTAAAATAATCGTTTCGTTTCGTTGCTCCCTGGACCACACTAATGAGCAAACTCAGTATAGCTCAGTTAGGATCTGATCCAAAGCCTCTGTTGGCCACTGAGGAGGACTCACCCCTTGCAAGAGAGATAGATTCTGACCTTGGGGCTCTAGGACTTGAATCCAGCCTCGTACACTACAGATCGTTTATTCTATCACAGGTTTAACAAACTCCCCTGAGGCCACTCTAACCTCTGACTTCAGTGTTCTTAGATCATTTAGAAACAGTTGTGGATAGTCCGAGCCTTGTCAGTGACCAAACCCTGGTCTCCTAGGTAAGGAGTGCTAACCACTCCACCAACTCTGCCGGATTTAGAAACAGTTGTGAAACCATCCCGTCATGATCTACTAACTATCTGGAGGTTGTGTGGACCACGTCTCGACTTTCTGCTGGTTGGATCCAACAAGATTTAGCACGTACATTGTACACACCGCTTTATGAATGTCAATATCAGTACCAATGTTTAGAAGATACAGTACATTGTCATTATTAGGTGTTCTATCTTTCGACAGGTCTATTGCCTTGTCCGAATAGAGTCTCTTCCATCATGTCCTAACCTATTTCCTTGTTTGAGGTCGTCCATCAGATTCATTCTTCATCTTACTGGTGTCCTTCTCCGTTTCGCCGTGTGTTCTATGACGTCACTGTATAGTACATTTCTTCTCGTGATGTGACCAATCCAATTGGGCTCTCTTCGCATCATCACCTGAGGAATGGTTCTCTTTTCGTTGACTCTGCTTGGAACGCCATCATTAGTCACCCTATCGGTCCACTTTATCTCCTCTATTCTCCTCCAGCACCAGGTATGGAGTGTAGTGATATATCCTCCTCCAGCACCAGGTATATAGTGTAGTGATATATCCTCCTCCAGCACGAGGTATGGAGTGTAGTGATATATTCTCCTCCAGCACAAGGTATGGAGTGTAGTGATATATTCTCCTCCAGCACGAGGTATGGAGTGTAGTGATATATTCTCCTCCAGCACTCTCCTCCAGCACCAGGTATGGAGTGTAGTGATATATTCTCCTCCAGCACGATGTATGGAGTGTAGTGATATATTCTCCTCCAGCACGATGTATGGTCTCCAGCTTCACCGGTGGAGCTCGCTAGAACAGTAATAACTGGTCCCAATGACGAAACACGATATTTGGATGATATCCATCCTAGACTTGCACGCAACTTTTGGAACAAGTTTGCTCTAGTTTTGTTTTTTTAGTTGAATGTGTTGCAATGATTGCAAATACTCGAGGGGAAACCTACACGATCTTTTGGAAACCTTCACGATATTTATGGAAACTGTTGACATCGATGAGCTAAATTATATACTCACCCACTCACATGTTGCGTGTGATGGCTCCTTGGAACGGGGAGTAGCACCAGTTAATAGAGGATCACCTGCTTCACTGGCCGCATGGTCTAAAGCGTCATTCTCTCAATAGACTAGACTGCTAATGACCGGGAGGTTGGTGTTCGACTCTCGGTTGGGTGGTATTTTTTACAAAATGGTCCTGCATTATCCCTCCATGCCAATTCGGGTACACTTGGTCTAAATTAACCTTCCTCATATTTAACTCATCATTGCAATAAGTACATGTGCGTATAACCTGAACAGGGGGTAAGATGCGGTGCTAAAACTAATAATATCTGATCACTGGAACGGTTAAACCAGTGGTTAGAACGCCTCTCTCTGAAAACTCGAGTCCTGACTTTGGATCTGATCGACTGCACTTGAGGTGTTGGTTTTCTCACCTTGCTATTTCCCTAAGTCTCTTTTTTTATTAATGTTGTTACAATTCCTTAATATTTACCCTCCTTCTCCTGTTTTCTATCACCACGTTTTATTACCAGTTCGAGCTACACACATATCTATAATAAATACGCTAGTGTGTTAGGGATGAAGAAGTCTGTATTTAGAATAAATGTACCCTCATTTGCGGGGATAAAGAGTGGGAAATCATCTAAGGAAAAACACCCTCAATACATTCAACCAGGATTCGAACCCCCCGTCATTGGCAGTCCATTCAATTGCGAGAGTGACGCCTTATAGTATGTTCTTCTCTCCCCTAAGGTTCTAATTAGTGACTAGTATCTAAGACTGCCCTTTCCAAAAGAACTCGTTCTCTAGTTGCTAAGAGCAGTTGATTGTTCTGTTCAAGACGTACAATGTCTTTCTCTCTGAGACCCAAGTTCTGTTTTACACCTCAACTTTCTTCCTTCGTCTCGGAGTCTACTTTCAACCACAATTAACACACGACGCTTCTAATCGTTCCACACGTCTGAATCACTCCTCTAGTGTTGGACCATTCAGAGCGTGGCAACACTCAGCCAAGTTGCCGATGACACACTTTTTAAATTATACAAAGTTTTCTCTTGATACGCATAATTTTAACATATCATTAAATATTTTGACTTGAAAACAATGCAGATAAAACTGTGTTATGCGGTAACTGGACACAGAACTTAAAGGAAGAGGTATTATTTAATGTAGATCTCATCTAACTGGTACTAACATAAAGCATATGTGATCTTTTATTACTCATTGTTCTCCTGATACATCTCCTGCTCTCTGCCTTAAGATAGTAACCTCCTCCTGTACTCTGTTCTCCTGATACATCTCCTGCTCTCTGCCATAAGATAGCAACCTCCTCATGTCCTCTGTTCTTCTGATGCCTCTCCTTATCACTGCCATAATAAGATAGCAATATGCTCCTGTCCTCTGTTCTCCTGATACCTCTGCTTATCACTGCACCATAGTGATGTGGCATCCTTTCCATCGAACAAAATCAAGAAGAGCTATCACTGTCGACCACTCATACTTTCCTTCCTCTTAGAGGCAATAAGACCGTCGTCCATCTGATCTCATCAATACCAGTTCAGAACATGAGTTATTGACCTATATTTTAGTTCGCTCGTCAACTTGATTGAGCAAATATCATCTTGGTGGTTCTTCTTGGTGCTGGTGATGCAAGAAACAACTTTCCATTCGAGCGATATTTCTGAGAGTCTTCAAAGTGACCACACGTAGCTTTCCACAACGCGACAACAAACATGACTTGGCAACGTTCATGGCAATGATGAGTCTGGACAGCAACGTACTGTCCAATACTGTCCAGTGTTTCTTGTGGCATGGTGCTCGACACAGCCATTACTATACTTCATAAAACAATTGTAGCAATAAATACAACACTAGCGTGCGGGATTGTGTCTCGGGAGTGGAGTTTGGTCTCTAATACCATACCCCACTAAACACAAATCAGATGAAAACTTTCTAGGTGAGCTAGTTTTCAATACCATATTTTTGGATAATATACGTCATTAAAGTGCGTTGTTTATTGTAATCATATTCTTGACTAGAAATGTAAGATTTTTTTAAAAAAATTTACTTAATCTTGTAGAATCCGACACCTTAGCTCAGTCGGTAGCATGTCTTTCTACTGAACTAAGGTTCTCGGGTTAGATTCCCGGCATGGCAGAAAACTTATTATTGGTGAAATGTGGGTTTACCCTCTCACAGTGATGAATTAACGGCCAGGGACTGGATGTTGTGTCTGTCCTAGTCTTAAGTTAGATTATAAGCCATATGAAGCTACGACAAGCCTAGCAAACCGGTAGAAAATATATGGTTTGGATAAAAAAAACTGACTCAGACTACAGGCTGTAAACAATAATGGATGTAAACCTAATCATATAGAGAAAGTATTGTAGCTATGAGTTTGGTGATGCAGAGCTTCTTGATGCTGAGAAGAAAGCTCTAGGTAAGTACATTAAAAAAAAATGAAATTTAGAAAAAAATGTTTCATTGAAAAGTTATTGTAAATTTTCGTGTAAAATTATGTTTGAATATTCTTTAGCATGGTAAATTTAGAATTAGTGTAGGTTTAGTTAAAAAAAATTGACATATGAAGTTATTATGAGAGGCCTACTCAATTTATTATTTCTACTTTGTAAACAGTTAATAATAGCAGACCAAATAGGACATTTCTTAAAACTACGATTAATAGATTTGTTCTGCCAATCAACTTTTCCTTCCCTCGTGTTCAAAGTACTCAGCAAACAAGTCTCAGAACTTTGAAGATGGTATATTTCCTCGCCCCCCACAACACCAACTGACCCAGTATTGAGTCCTCGTCGAGGAACTTTCAATGTATCTTCAAATTTGTAGCTATCTCTTTCACGTACACAGGTATGAATAATACAGTAAACTTTGAATATTAATATGGCCGAAGGTCTTTTCACATTAAATTGACGATGAAAAATGCGCCATTTGTCAGAAAATGCCCCAAAAGTGCAGTCAATAAAACGTCTGGCTCGGGATACTCTGTATTTGAGAATTATTTTTTTAACACTCAACTGTTGGCCACCATAGTGGCTCTGTTAACTGGAATGATTTAACATCTATCAAAACACATGGTTCATCCCTGGTTGAAGAAATAGAACAGTATTCAGGGATATCTAAATCATTGGCCATCAGAACCTTGTAAAACACAGAGTCCTCAAAGATGGTGGAGTCACTTTCTTTTCCACCTGCATCAACACTAATTGCCACTAATTTATAAATTAGCAACACATACTGCCAATAATGCGAATGAATCAAAGTGTTTGTGATTATAGTTCACTGAACTACTTGATTTGTGATTATAGTTCACTGAACAGGAATGACTTGGTTTGAATATTCTGATTCATCTACAGCCCCAATGCCACTTGTGAAGTTTGCACGGTTCTGGGATCCCTCAGCTATCTCCAAACATTTCTCTCTTGTGGTCTCTGGTAAACAGTCAGCCGTCCTGCAGAACTTTTTCAAATGTCCTAATAAACTTGTTGGAGTGTGTCATTAATGGTAGTGAATCCAGGTCGATAGCAATAATGAAGATCCACTAACAGGCAGCCTGTAGCTCGGGACCTGTAAAGAAATATGTAGCATCTCAGCTAGATATATACAGTATACAGGGCCGGCTAGTGACCTTTTGCCACCCTAGGTTAGGCATGAAAATGCCGCCTTTCCCTTCTCAAAACATTAAAAAAAAAATTTTTTTAATGTGTTTAAATAAAATAAAAAAAATTATTGTTATTGAAAAAATAATAAAACAAAAATACAAATTAAAAATATAAAACTACATAGATACAGCAGCTTAAAATTTAATTTTCCTTGCTTTAGCCTTAGCAAACTGCTCTACTAATTATTTCAGCTCAAATGTTTGAGTTATTTGAGACTCAATAGAGAGAAGTGTGAGACCGCTTAATCTTTCTTGAGTCATGGAGCTCCGAATGTAAGTTTTTATAAGTTTTAACTTAGAAAAACTTCTCTTGGCACTAGCAATCGTTACAGGCAGCGTTAAGAGAATTCTAAGTGTAATACAAAGATTTGAAAAATCCTCCTGAAGTCCATTTATGTATACATAGTTTAAAACATCTCGGGGCGATGATAATTAAGATGGGATTGACTTTGTGAACATTGCCAACTCATGCTTTAAGTCTAGGGAATCCAGATCTTTCAAGTCTCCATATTGTAGAGCAGACTCTAACTTTGAGCAAGCACTAAAAGTTATTTTGATGATTTAGATTTCAACCTTTGAATATTAAATAAAAATCAAAAATTATAAAGGTAAATTAATTGAGAAAACCTTTCTTCAACGGAAGCGCTCTATCAAAAACCACAAAATAAAAATTGATCTTAAATTCATTATGTGCGATGTTAATTGGTTCATCATTGCAATCATAATCAAATTGTTTACACTTCCTTCTAATCCGATGGTTTTCAGATTCAAAAGTGGAGTTGATATCCAAATCTTTGGCGACTTCCCTTGCATCAACCAAGACTTTTCTAAACCTTATATCACTTCTGTATTCTTGAAGATATTCTTTAGTTTTTCTTAACTGATCAGTGGCGTGCTGTAAGTCATACTGTTTAGTTTGAAAAAGTTTACTACGAATATTTACTCAAAATAGTACGTCATACCACAAAATGAGTGAAACCACAAAATTAATGTTTTAATGTTGTTTGACAATCTTTTTGTCTCTACTTGGGTCAAACATCCTGTCGTACCATTCAATGAAATGTCGTTTGATATGTCAACTAATGCATTGTAAATTTGTTTAAGTTCATAGCGGAGAGGTTTCAAAGCATCAATACGGTTTGACCAACGTGCTTCACATAGGATAATGGTTTTACAGTTAAATTAGTTACATGGCGTTTAAGAACATCCCGACGTTGTGTTGATAAAACCAATTTACATAAATATGTTGCACTAAATAAAAAAAAAGTTGACTCTAAACAGCTTGGTGCTGCATCATTTACCACTAAATTTAAGGAAGGTGCACTACAAAGAACATAAAACGCACGGGGATTTTTTATTTTCTAAAATCCTGTTTTGTAGGCCTTTTACTTTCATGTTGGAAATAAAAACTTACAGTAAAAAATTGGACAGATTCAAGTTCTTTAAAACTCAAAATCTAATTTTAAATTTGTAGCCGCACGACCTCAATTGGAAGGCGTGTTTGTGTAATATCGTATGTTACGAGTTGTGAATGACAAAAAGAGCGTTGCGAGGTTGTTATGATTATTCTATAAACGATAAACTAGAGGAGCTGACCACAAAAGTGTTGCCAGCATTCCTTAGCGAGAAACCAGCCCCTCGTGGCTGACTACAGAACATATAGGGCTAGGGGTCACTCTGCCAGTTTCGGGGCTACGTGGGCCGGTTCATCGGTACCAGTATCAGGTGCTGCCACTTGTAATGATATTGATTTGGACCGCTCTCATATATTTAAAAAGTTCAAAATTTCACTCCGTAGTATTTACTAAACAAGCAAGAGACGACAGCTCCCTATACCCAATAGGAAGCTAGCCTTCAAAACACCTGTCGCAGGAACGCTTTTGATTGGTTGGTTTTGACACTGGTCACGAGAGGTCAAGGGGCAAGGGGCAAGGGGTATGTCATATATAAGCTGTGTGTGCGTATGAATATATAGAGTGTGCCGGCGATAAAGCGAGAGAGTAATCACAAAAACAGAGTAGACACACATACACAGAGTGTGCTGGCGATAAAGAGAGAGAGTAGTCACATACACACAGAGAGTGCCGGTGACATAAACTAGGGTACGTGTAATATCACGACAGTACTATAATTTGTATTTCAAGTAAAATTGTATAAGAAGATATAATCACTCCAATAAATCGTGTGCAACATTAACAGTTGTATTTATTTAAATAAAACAAACCGTATCACCATAATTGGCTCCCAATCGCGGGACAATTATATCCCAATAAACAGAAACATCATACACTTAAGCCCAGGGAAACCGGTTTGGCAACCGTGTAGGGACCACCTAGGAGTCAGACAGGCCATTGGGTAAATCTCACAACACCTCGTTTTGTCACACGCTTCCTAATATTCTTTAAGTTCTTTCATTCTAACTTCACTTCTTACATCACATTAGTAATAGATATAGTAGTATTAATTAACCTGTTTAAAAGCCAAGTCTAACGTCAATCACGAACCCACACAAGTTTTCAATATCACTTCCCTCTTAACTCTGGACACAGACATACTGACGAATTCCAGGCCCACAGTTAAAGGTGGATGACAAAGTTATAAATTCCAATGGGTAACAAATATATTGAAACCAAAAAAATCTCATTTTTGCCACCCCTTAGAATTTGCTGCCCTAGGCAACTGCCTACACTGCCCCCCCACCCCGTAGAGCCAGTCCTGACAGTATTTAATAAATGAAGAGGGGGTGGAAAAAGGAGAGCTTTGGAGATTTTATGTAACTTTTTTAAGTTAATGGCAACTTCCCTGTTTCCTTAGCATGGCGCTGGTCTTTTATTTCAATAACATCACGTTGCATTTATAGGGCGTTGTACGTACGTATAACGTATAACGTAGTACGTATAAAAAGAGCAACATTCCAGGAATATTATCCTTCTTCCTCTAAAAAAATACTGTGATATAATGAGACCGAAATATTACCCCTTTTCACTCCGTGGGTAACTTATACAAAAACCCGCAAAATGGCTATTTCAGTTAATTTTCACATATTTTTTTAATAGCATCCTTTTCCATTCACCCGTTCATAATATGTAATTATATATAATATATTTGTCCGTTTTACTCCTGGTAAAAGTCGATAGCTTGGTTTGCCCCCAGCCCTGGTCGGACTGTATCTATAGAGAGCTTGTTGCGTCGTCCACGGACCAAGGTGAAGGTGGGACCTCCCTGAAGAGACCTCCAACTCACCTTGAGAAGATGCTCTGTTACCTGCGGGCGTGGACCAGAGCAAACATCGTGGGAGCGGCTCTTGTGCAAACTCTACAGACTGTAAGAGAGGCTGACAGATGGACAGGTTTGAGTATCAGGTGTCGGGTATGAACTGGGAACCCTGAGGTCATCAAGAGGAAGGTAACTAATGTAGTCTACCAACGACAGCAAGAACAAGGAGCAGTCCCTGGACAGGCTTGTAATCTGCTGTTGGTATAGGAAGACTTTAAGTCTAGCTGGTATGCGGTGAGGTGGTCGAGTTTATGTACAGAGGATATCTCATCAATCACCTGCAAGACAACCTCGTGACCTTGGATCGGGATCGCAAGAGCATGGAAACGATTTGTTGCGTTCTCGCTGAAGTTGTCTTGAAGTGTTGTCCCTCATGTTCCACTGTCTACCTTCTTGTTACATTCACTGAGGGAAGGACTGTTCCACTATCTACCTTCTTTTTACATTCACTGAGAGAAGGACAGTTCTTCTGTTCCACTATCTACTTTCTTGTTACATTCACTGAAACAGTTCTTCTGTTCCACTATCTACTTTCTTGTTACATTCACTGAGAGAAGGACAGTTCTTCTGTTCCACTATCTACCTTCTTGTTACATTCACTGAGAGGACAGTTCTCCTGTTCCACGATCTACCTTCTTGTTACATTCACTGAGAGAAGGACAGTTCTTCTGTTCCACTATCTACCTTCTTGATATATTTGCTATCATAAGAGAAGCCCTTTCCAAACAAACTGTTCTGTGAGTTAAATCAAGCGTTTGAAACTCAGTGCTCAGCAAATACAAGAATGCAAACCTCTTCTTGTTGCCATGCACCGTCATTTTCCATTCACTATCTCCTACAATTCTTTACCTCCCTTTACACGAATATAGAAACCTACATATACACCCAAAGGCAGATACTATGGAGGACATTCAACTATAAACCATATTATATCAATTAAAGATTTTATTTCATTTTTTTAAGGTATTTAACATACACTTTCTGAACCGACTGATTATATCAGCACACGACTTATAAAACTAACTTAAATCTAGAACAGACCCAACTACACGCTCCGTACCTTTAATTCATTGCTGAGAAAGAGCAACTCACATTTCACCATTGATAAATTTGTCGACCATGCAGGAATCGAACCCGGGACTCTCAGCTTGGTAGACAGACACGCTACCGACTGAGATAAGGTGTCAAACTGAATTAAGGAACTTAACCAGAACTACCCCTTAACCATGCTGTAGTGTGTCCCTATTTGTAATTGGTCAGAGCTCGCCAGCCACAAACACAACAATGTCGTGGCAAGGTAAGAAATATTCCTCTAGGGTAGAATATAAAATTTATTCTTAAAACCTCATATTCAGGAATATTGATTGTTTCTCTTCTATCATCAGAGAGTGAGCCGGAACATATCCAACGAAAGTCTCTTTTTATCTGCCTCATACGAGTAGATTATTATTATTATTATTATTTATATCCACTGCACATGACTACACGTTCAGGCTATACGTACAAGATAAATACACTAATGTAATAACGACGAGCAGAGTTAAACTTTGGAAAAAATGTACCAGCCTTTGCGTGAAAGGAGAGCTGGAAACTGTCTAGGAAAACCCAGCTTCAGTGATCCCCATCGGGAATAGTACCCCTGTATCTCCGCCATCGGCAATCCAGTCGTAGACCGCGTGATCATCGGTGTGGGTTTAATATTATTACTGTTATTATGACAGTTTTAACGCAAGTGAGTCTATTAGCGCCTCTTGTCCCTCCCCTGCTGTCATTCCACGAGGACACTGGACTTAAGAGCCGGCCGGGATTCAAACCGGAGGATCTCAGAGTTAGTTGTTGAGCGTCATGAGCACGGCAGAGGTCTGGTCACAGCTGACCTTGGCGTGCTGACCACTTCTCAAGGTCACAACATCCAGTTATAGATATCCTCTCCATGTTTCTCTGTTGGCTACTTCGCACTTGGAGGCTTAGTCTGTTATTCCACGGTCACGAGCGGAGGTAATCAGTCAGTCCCAAGCGCTAATAGCCCAGCAATAATAATAATAATACTGGTGGATACACCTGTAATTATACATTTTAACGTTCACTTTCTAAACATAGTCTCATACAATCATAGTGGTGTAGTCGCCTGGAAAACCTGGAAATCTCGGGGAATTTCTCTTTGAATGGAAGATAAGGGAATCTCTAGGTGACTCAGGGATTTGTTTGAGTATCCAACATTAAAAAAACTAAGAATATTGACGGGGAGATCGGGCTTTGAGTCTCACTCGAGTATACTGAGGGTAATTGTTTTCTTAGATGGCTTACCATTCTTCCTCCATAGAAAGTCCAGGTACTCTTTTAACTATACTAGAGTCTCGATTATCCAGCCTAAAGTGACGGCATTCCAGGACGGATAAAAGAAACGCCGGGTAATACAAAATCCAAGTGTAAATTATTTACAGTATGGGTTTGCCTACGTTTTTATTTTTCACAGATCATTTAACTTGGTTTTAACAGAATCTGCCCATTTTCTTATTGCAATGTAAAATAGGAATACAGTAATTGTAGGAGAACAGTAAAAATTAAACGATGAAGATTTTTTTTAAATCTTTACCATACAGTACTTTATTTTGAAAGTGGAACATTGGTTACAAAGCAAGAACAAGTGAAAATAGAGCGTCAAATGGAGTACATTATAGATTCAGTAAAAGTTTTATAGTGGACATGTACCGGTTTGTTTATTTTAAAACAAACTTGTTAACACCGAGAACTGGGCCGGATAATACAGAATGCCGGATAATCGCGACTCTAATGTATAGCTATAACAGGATTGTGTATAAAAATATAGAGGTTTTTAAGGCTGGAAAAATCTTGAAGTCAGCTGTAAAAACCTGTAATTCTCAGGGATTTGTTCTCACAGGCTTGAGCAGACATCCTGTTATATCAACACATCTCTCCCACTGGGCTCACCCATGCCATTTACAGAGCTAATTAAACGACCGGTCATCTGATTGGTGGCTCGCGGGCTCGCAGCTAAAGGTATGTATTGATGTCATCTGATTTGCTCACTCCAACACCTTGTTACCAGAACAATGGGGAACAGCCATGATGCAACTCTTTAATGAATAGCACTTTATTCTCGGTAACTTTGGGGCTAAATGAGTGACCTTTTCAGTGACCTTAAGTCCCCCATTTCCCTCTTTGACTAGTTGGGTTGTCTTTGTTTGTGTAGATTGTGTTCTAAATACAGCGATACCTCTTTTGAACATTTGCATCTCATTCGGCAGAAACATACGAGCTGGTGGTTGCGTCACTGGTTAGATCAGGAGAAGTTTATTGTGTCCAACCGAACAAATTAAACTTATTCTTTCTTATCTGGAAAAAAAATATTGTTCTCTTTCTTCTTGTCAATCAATTTTGGCAGCACTGCCAATCCTAAACGACAATTTTAACGACTAGTTTTGATGTATATGTCGTCAGGTAATGTACAGCTTGGAAATGAAATGTGAAAACCAAATTACAAATTAGGGTTGTAAAATTAATGACGTGACTGAACAACTACCAGAATAAAGTCATTTAAATCAATATGTTATTGATATTAATTTCTACTTTTAGTTGTTGAGTCATATACTCTCCCTACTAAACTTTTAATGTGTTTTAAAATGCGCATAGCCTGAACAGGTAGTAAAACACCCATGATCATTTTCAGGCATTTCTCTGCCGCCATCTCTAGGCCTTACTACGGTCCTCTTCATGAACTTCCATCTCAATGATCATGTTCTTTAGGCAGGACAGCTCTTGAACGGTTGTCATGAACATCGCGGTATTTGAACTGAAACATTCTAAAGGAAGAGGAAAAGACGTGGTTTAATTCCACGATACGTAAGACAAATATTCATAAAAATTACCAAATTTATAACACTACCCTAAACGCATCTACTAAAGCGATACTAATTTATTTTGTCCAAACAAGTTTTTTGTTACAAAAACAATCAAAATAACCACTTTTTGGATCTGTAGCCAGCAAATTTGGCCACTACATCACAGAGCGGATCTGGAATACTTCATTTGAAGACAACTATCTATTAGCTAAAGGAAACTGAATCTCGCCAGTTGAGAGTGAAATTACCTTGCGACCTATGATTGTAGAGCAGCGAGAAGGTGACCTCAAGACTTGATGAGGACTAGCAATAATACCGATGTAAGGTCATCAGTCATTGTAATTGGCAGTGACCCAGTTTCCGACCTTGGCGGTACTGGAATATTTCTCCATGAAGGTAAACTGTGCAATGTTAGAAGCAGACAATAGTGTCACATGCCTGTACTAGTGGCGTCTCTTGAAGGTGAACTGTGCAATGCTAGCAGCAGACAACATGTGTCACATGCCTGTACTAGTAGCGTCTCTTGAAGGTGAACTATGCAATGCTAGCAGCAGACAACAGTGTCACATGCCTGTACTAGTGTCTCTTGAAGGTGAACTGTGCAATGCTAGCAGCAGACAACAGTGTCACATTCCTGTACTAGCGTCTCTTAAAGGTGAACTGTGCAATGCTAGCAATAGACAGCAGTCTAACATGCCTGTACTAGTAGCGTCTCTTGAAGGTGAACTGTTAAATGATAGCAGCAGACAACAGTGTCACATGCCTGTACTAGTAGCGTCTCTTGAAGGTGAACTATGCAATGCTAGCAGCAGACAACAGTGTCTGCGTCTCTTGAAGGTGAACTGTGCAATGCTAGCAGCAGACAACAGTGTCACATGCCTGTACTAGTAGCGTCTCTTGAAGGTGAACTGTGCAATGCTAGCAGCAGACAACAGTGTCACATCCTTGTACTAGTGGCGTCTCTTGAAGGTGAACTGTGCAATGTTAGCAGCAGACAAGAGTGTCACATGCCCAGAGTAGCAGCGTCTCTTGAAGGCTCGAGAAACAACAAATACTCTCCTTGGTTCCTCTCCAAGTCTACAGCCGGGATATCAACCAACAACACTCTGAAGAACAACATCGTCTCGCGCCAACTCCTAGAAGTCAACTCCACGTCTACTTCATGCAACCAATTTAAAATGTCCCCAAGTCCTTGTAAGTGCTAGAAGCACACTAGCTTCTTGCTCTCCCGATGTTGAAACTTTGGAGCAACTGATCTAGTGTAGCTCTTGTTAACCAATAATGATTCTTACAGTGTGGATTAGTGTAATATTAGAGCACAGTACAACTATTGCGTGTTAGTGGATAGATCCAGCGATTACCGCAGATTCTTGTGCTAAAATATGTTCAAAACTTTCTATTGGGAAAACTTATATATAATGAGACCTCACTAGACTTTCTAGTTAAGGGTTTACTCACCAAAAGCTATCAACTTTCCGTAGATTTTGAGCTTTCAGCCTTTAATTTTAAGCCAAACTTATATTTTTCCCCTTCATCCCCCAATGGGAACTTTAAAACTACCCCTCCCCCAACTCCCTATCTATCTGTTGCATCAAACCACTAAGGTTAAGGCTGGTTTTCACGATGATAGTAACTCTCACGATAGTGTACGATAGCAGTTATCACATTAGTTATCTGTTTTCACGGTAAGTAACAAAACACCGTGGTAGTGAAATAGTTGGCTATAAACTGACAGCAGTTCTGCTGGCCGTTGCTGAGGTTGTAGACAACTAGTGGACAGTAAGATTAGTAGACGACGTCAAAAGAAACGAATATGGATCAGAAGATGGCTAGCAAGGAGAGGTACCACTTGGTGCATCAAATAGCCTACTCAACGAACTTGCAATAGGAAGGCCATCATGTCGAATGCAGACATACCGCAAGTTATTGTACACTATACACAAGAAGCGAAACAGGCAGACAAATGAGAATGACAGAGAAACCATTGAACTACAGCCATAAAATATCAGAGCTTCTTCAAAACAAAAACACTACCTATCATGAGAGTGAGTTGTTAAACGTTTTCACGGTGATAGTTAAAGGAACTCTCGTGATAGCGCTACTATCACAATCGCCAAAGTTTGGCCAGTTTAATCTTGCGATAGTACTATCGTGATAGCAGCTATCACAATTTACTATCGCCGTGAAAACCAGGCTGAGATGTTAACAAAGAACGATTGTACAGAGGAGCCGCTGCGTACACAGCAGAAAATACAGAACTTTTCATTGGAAAATACTATTTTTTCTCCAAAATCCTGAGCCCCAAACCTTTAAATGTGTGTTCGTTTGTCAACATCGGCTCGGTCTTTTTTTGTAATTTCAACTAGCGTAAATGAGCTTATAAAACTATACATATTTACACTCAAGGTGAAAATCGAAGTAAAACGGGTAGTTCTGAATTTGTGTGGCCATCATTCATTAGATTTCCATCTTGAGTTTAAATATTAATTAATATACACCAACTTAGTATTGTGCACCTCGGCAGCATAAAGCTGACCCTGATCTGCCAGTGGCTGAGGTTTTAATGTACAGCCCGAAGAGCTGACGATTCAACACGTCCATCACAGAATCCGCCTTAAACTACAAGTGCATAGTGTCTCTTAGTACGAGATTAATCCTAGATAGCTAAGTGATGGAGCATTGGCTTGCTAAGCCAAAGGTCGTGAGTTCAATTACCGTGTCCAGGTGTAATTTTTCAGTTAATTTAAAATAAATAATTCATCTACTAAATACTAAATATCTCATTGACTATACTTTTCTCTTCCTACGCTAGGATAACGTGTGAGGATCACTAAGCCTTGTTCCATTCGTCGTCTGAGGCACAGCGTGCGTGTGACACTGACATTTACAACGATACGAGGTTAACAAGTGTGTGACCTGGAACCAACCAGTGACCTTTCCCTTCATGGACTGCTTGGTGCTTGGACTGCTGCTGTTACAAGGTGGAGGAAACTTTTTATACTGCTGTTACAAAGTGGAGGATACTTTTTATACTGCTGTCACAAGGTGGAGGGTACTTTTTATACTGCTGCTGTTACAAGGTGGCGGATACTTCTTATACTGCTGCTGTTACAAGGTGGAGGATACTTCTTATACTGCTGTTACAAGGTAGAGGGTACTTCTTATACTGCTGTTACAAGGTGGAGGATACTTCTTATACTGCTGCTGTTACAAGGTGTAGGATACTTCTTATACTGGTATCACAAGGTGGAGGATACTTCTTATACTGCTGTTGTTACAAGGTGGAGGATACTTCTTATACTGCTGTTACAAGGTGGAGGGTACTTCTTATACTGCTGTTAACAGGTGGAGGTTACTTTTTATACTGCTGCTGTTACAAGGTGGAGGATACTTCTTATACTGCTGCTGTTACAAGGTGGAGGATACTTCTTATACTGCTGCTGTTAAAAGATGGAGGACACTATTCTACTATTGCTGTCTCAAGATAGCCAGATAATTTATATAATAATTGTTGATAAATTTCGTCACAAATATTTCCAATTTTTTCTTCTTTTCCAACATTTCGTAACCAAGTAATAAACATGCAATGAATTCGCGAGAACTAAAGGAATGTTGGTGACACTAGGGAGCTGGTGGTATTCACAACCTACTCGTGTTTTACAACTGAGTCACAAACACACGTGTGGCTACTTCACACGTCACACAAGTCACTATCAGGCACATCCAATCTATGGCAAGCTGCAGTGAAAGTTATTGATCTTCCTGAGGACAATGTTTTGTCAGATAAAATATCAGTTTGTTCCACCTGAAGAGAGAAGGGCAGGATGATAATGTAACATCGGTCACGTGTGGGATCACAGAAACAATGTGGACCCCTTTGTCTCTCCTTCAACTCCCTGGAGGATTGTTATTTGGAGAGACTTATTATACCATTAACTTGCACCACTTCACTTCACAAATATACATAGTGGAGTTGTGTCGCTCTTCCACCTACATGTGCAGTCCTAGAAAACACTTCCTTATTCCTCACATGAATACATGTTGTCTCTTGCATGGTCCTCTACCACATATCGTGGACTTGATGGTGGGGTAGAGGCACGGCTAGTGTACCTGACTAGCTAGGTGGAGTGGATAGTGTACCTGAGTAGTTAGACAGGGTGGATAGTGTACCTGAATAGCTAGGTGGAGTGGATAGTGTACCCGAGTAGCTAGGCAGGGTGGATAGTGTACCTGAGTAACTAGGTAGGGTGGATAGTGTACCTGAGTAGCTAGGCAGGGTGGATAGTGTACCTGAGTAGCTAGGCAGGGTGGATAGTGTACCTGAGTAGCTAGGTAGGGTGGATAGTGTACCTGAGTAGCTAGGTAGGGTGGATAGTGTACCTGAGTAGCTAGGCAGGGTGGATAGTGCACCTGAGTAGCTAGGTAGGGTGGATAGTGTACCTGAGTAGCTAGGCAGGGTGGATAGTGTACCTGAGTAGTTAGGCAGGGTGGATAGTGTAATTGAGGAGCTAGGCAGGGTGGATAGTTTACCTGAATAGTTAGGCAGGGTGGATAGTGTAAGTTAGTAGTTAGGCAGGGTGGATAGTGTAAGTTAGGCAGGGTGGATAGTGTACCTGAGTAGCTAGGCAGGGTGGATAGTGCACCTGAGTAGCTAGGCAGGGTGGATGGTGTAACTGAGGAGCTAGGCAGGGTGGATAGTGTACCTGAGTAGTTAGGCAGGGTGGATAGTGTAACTGAGGAGCTAGGCAGGGTGGATAGTTTACCTGAATAGTTAGGCAGGGTTGATAGTGTAAGTTAGTAGTTAGGCAGGGTGGATAGTGTAAGTTAGTAGTTAGGCAGGGTGGATAGTGTAACTGAGTAGCTAGGCAGGGTGGCGGGGTGGATGAGTGAATACAGGAGTAATACTAAGAAGCCCAGCTTGTTATTAACCTCTCCAACCACTCCTGTCCTAGCTCTATGTAATAATGCTACCCCTTGGTCTGACACACCACACACCACGTGCCACACATCCCCCCACCCCGCGCCACACACGGCACACCCCTCCAAGGGCCCAGGAAGAGGACGAGCTATGAAAGGTCCATTGTAAGAGTCAACTGTACTCGAGTGTGACGCAAGCTGTTAGCTAACAACACCTCACTGTTGTATAACTACTCTTGTTGTTTAGGTCCGAGAGTATTGGGAGGTCCCAGGTGCTGAGGTCTCAACTGTGAGCTTGTTAGTTTGATACTATCCGCGTCTCACTCCTTGCCTGGGATATCTGTACTAGGGAGGCAAGGATGAGGAGGGTGAACTCGCATTCAGGTAAGGGGAGAAGAGGGGAACCATCTCATTAGAGCCAATTAGGACTCAAACCCCGTATTCCACACCACTGACAAATTAGACTAGATGAGACAGACAACCTTGTCCACAAGTACACCAGTGCTGATAATCTGGATATCCATATATGCATGGTCCTTGAACCTCACATTGTTTTCCACTTAGTAATGTTCTTCGTACTAAGTAATGTTCCTTGGACTAAGTAACGTTCCTCGTAATAAGTAACGTTCCTCGTAATAAGTAACGTTCCTCGTACTAAGTAATGTTCCTCGTACTAAATAATGTTCCTCGTACTAAGTAACGTTCCTCGTACTACTAAGTAATCTTCCTAGGAAGTGTGTGTTCCAACTCAGGTAATAATGATCATTGTGAACCTGTCTGGGAATAGAACCAAGCTCCGGAGATGGAGGGTGGACGTTCTAACAGCTACTCTCTCCAGAGTCACTGTCTAGTCATCGCTCCTGTGATATATCAACATTGTTGTGTGTTGTAGGTCCTCAAGAGCTCCTATCATCACCAAACATTGATGTGTGTTGTAGGTCCTCAAGAGCTCCTATCATCACCAAACATTGTTGTGTGTTGTAGGTCCTCAAGAGCTCCTACCATCACCAAACATTGTTGTGTGTTGTAGGTCCTCAAGAGCTCCTATCATCACCAAACATTGTTGTGTGTTGTAGGTCCTCAAGAGCTCTTATCATCACCAAACTAATTGCACCTTGTTCCCGTGACCTGTAAACCAAAGTCTCAACACCGCCAATTATAACATGAAGTCATTCAACTTTGTCCTCCTCAAACAAAGGTAATTGTCTTCTCTGGAGTATAATGGCGGTCTTTCGTTAAGAACTTTCCCACGGTGGGAGGAGAGCCTCAAGGTCACCAGTGCCAGTGACGTCAGGATGGGAACTTAGCTGAAGAATGGGCTTTATCTGGTGGAATGTAGGGCACAACAAAACTACGGGTCTAATTGGTCAGATCTTGTTGTTTAGCTGCGCTAAAAGAACCGGGCTCTGTCAACCAATCAACTGTTGATCTGCTTAGTTCCAGAGACTACGAGATGCCGTCATCACCACTTTAATACGCTTCTGTGCTCTCAGTCTTTATTTTGTTTCAGTTGTGTCTGATACAGAGAACCGCCTTCAGATCAATCTGAGACATTCACCCACAGGCCGTCGAGCACCTGTCGGGTGTACAGAGGGTGGTTTTCCCTCTCCCTACATATAATGGCAGGTACACTTCCTCTAAATTCAACCTTACTCATGATTAACACACTACCACCGTACATATGCGTGTAACCTGAACGTATAGTCAGATGCGGTAACAAAAGAAACATCTTTCTGACGGGAATAAAATATGTAATGTGAACTTGAAGGGAGTATTCCGGTATTGGATTGGATAAATAATGTAAAAACTACAATCCTCCTTCGGAGCAGCAGTCGGGAGTGAACCCTGGACTCCTATATCATAGTCATCCATTCCAACCCTTGTTGATCCCTATCCATCTGTCTTTGACCGGCCAAGACAATATAATGTGACGTCGCTCCCAAGATTCTGCCCATTACGACAATCCGCAATCGTACTGTCAAGGTCACTCAAGAACATGTGTACAATCCTCGTATGAGTTCCAGTTGTGAAGTCGGTCACCATTTCCTTCCCATTAACCATCTGTTGGTACCTCAATGGAGGGCAATTATAGCCTCCCAGCGCAAGGCCGGTCCAAGATGGCCTTCAACATTCAATGCAATCAATCGCTGAGCATTCCATACAATTATATCTCTTGATAGGTTTCACTAATAGAATCTAAGATACAAGTATCCTGCTCGGATAGAAACCTCATCATAAGTAACATATACACACAACAACAAGTACAGCTGTGTTATACAACATGAGATATCCGGTATGGATAGTAATCATCAGATAATACTTCTGATAGCAGCTGATGGTTACGGTAATAACTTATCAAATAATACTCATGATAGCAGCTGATGGTTATGGTAGTAACCTATCAGATAATACTCATGATAACAGTTGATGGTTATGGTAGTAATCAGGTAATACTCCTGATAGCAGCTGATGGTTACGGTAATAATCTAACTCATGATAGCAGCTGATGGTTACAGTAATAAACCCATCAGATAATACTCCTGATAGCAGCTGATGGTTACAGTAATAAACCAATCAGATAATACTCCTGATAGCAGCTGATGGTTACGGTAATAACCCAACAGATAATACTCTTTGTGTCAGAAGGAGGGAAAGCTATGGCATGAAGGAGATTTCATCAGCCTCGACTATTTCATTATGATCAACCAATTAATAATGCAACCACATTCTCTGATCACAGAAGCGTGAATGTGGAGTTTAATCCTGTTTTCCTGGTTTTGCGACAATCGGCTGATAAATGTCATCTTGTCGCAACAGACACCGAGCCTCTGCCTCATTCGATCATCTCCGCGGCACATTCACTTAGAGAGAGGCTTTCTCTTGAAAGGTTCCTGGACCTCGTGAGTAGGCTTTTAGCTCGGAGTGTCATAATATATTGGTACAGTCCCTGGAGCAACGCACTAACCACTCCATTCCGTTAAATTATCGTTACGTTAGTAAAATCAAGTCAGATCTAGGACTGATCATTTTAGACCCTCAACAGGATTAAAATATTGGCACTCCTATCCCTCTACTTACCTGACAGCTATAAAAACTACTACAGTCCCATTTTTACAAGAATAACCTTATCTGACAGATCCTCTGATGAATGAGTTAAGGTGTCAGTTCACTAAAAGCTACTCATAGCACTAGATAGCTGACCTACCCTAACTATTATGATTGCAATATCAAGATGACAGGAGGAACTAACACGCGTATGACATAATCCAAGGATGAGTTGGGGTGTTTACCCCTATATCTCGGCTTCCTGCTTATCTCCTTTAGCAACGAAACTGCGGGTACAACAATCTCGTGAAGCCACCTACGCTCACCGATATACATGTTTTTCTGACAGGTAAATGTTACTCAAACAGAGGTTCATTCGACCATGTCTGCCGATCCGAAAGGCCCGCGTATTTCGGTAGATCACTAAGACCACCCGAGAAACGAAGGGTAACTTGTGTTGTACCGTAGAGTGGATATTTGTAAATAGAATGTCACTCAATAAAGAGGGTCATAAGACATGAATGGTAATATCATTAGTATCTTCCTACTCCCTCATTTGTTCTCCTACAGTCGGACAGCTTCACCCAAGGAGCTGGTTTCTGGCTATTATGAGTTTCTGCTCGACTATTCTAGCGGCCTAACAACCGTTTGTTGTCCCCACAGACTCGTCGCTAGGTGTGCTGACTGTACCCATGGACCAAGTGTCTTGTGTTGACTGTACCTGTTGGACCAAGTGTCTTGTGTTGACTGTACCTCTGGACCAAGTGTCTTGTGTTGACTGTACCTCTAGACCAAGTGTCTTGTGTTGTAACACTTGTTTGCACAACGTGACTGGTCCACAGAGAAATGAGGAAGAGATGTACAACCAAACCAGAAGGTAGTCTTGAGGGTGGCGTGGGAGGAACGTCTATCTACACCACGTGGTTTGCTTGTCTCTCTTCACATTCACACTCAAGGTCAGACTCCTGGTTCCTGTCAGTGAATGTCAAGACGGTTCCTCTGCTACCTTTGTCCTCCTGGTTCAGACTCCTGGTTCAGACTCCCGGTTCCTATCAGTGAATGTCGAGACGGTCCCTCTGCTACCTTTGTCTTCCTGGTTCAGACTTCTGGTTCCTGTCAGTGAATTGTCAAAACTGTCCCTCTGCTACCTTTGTCCTCCTGGTTCAGACTCCTGGTTCCTGTCAGTGAATGTCAAGACGGTTCCTCTGCTAACTTTGTCCTCCTGGTTCAGACTCCTGGTTCCTATCAGTGAATGTCGAGATGGTCCCTCTGCTACCTTTGTCTTCCTGGTTCAGACTCCTGGTTCCTGTCAGTGAATGTCAACACTGTCCCTCTGCTACCTTTGTCCTCCTGGTTCAGACTCCTGGTCCCTGTCAGTGAATGTCGAGACTGTCCCTCTGCTACCTTTGTCCTGGTTCCTGTCAGTGAATGTCAAAACTGTCCCTCTGCTACCTTTGTCCTCATTGGTCAGACGCAGCAAATACCAGAGTTCACCACATTGATCACCCAATGAGAGTGTCTTCAGCTTGAACTACCCCCCTGGGCTATATACATATCTACACTAATAGGGTAGAGATGAGAAAGGTAAAATTTTGAGAAAATGCAACCACATTTGCGTAAAGATAAAGGGCAAATATATTTTTAAATAAAAACACTTTCAGTAACCCAGTCCGAAATTATTATTTCGATCACTACCTCACCAGCCTACTAGACTAGATGAGGTTCGACCTTCTCGCCAGCCTACCAGACTATATGAGGTTTGACCTGCTCACCAGCCTACCAGACTAGATGAGGTTCGACCTTCTCACCAGCCTACCAGACTAGATGAGGTTCGACCTTCTCACCAGCCTACCAGACTAGATGAGGTTCGACCTGCTCACCTGCCTACCAGACTAGATGAGGTTCGACCTGCTCACCTGCCTACCAGACTAGATGAGGTTCGACCTTCTCACCAGCCTACCAGACTAGATTAGGTTTGACCTGCTCACCAGCCTACCAGACTAGATGAGGTTCGACCTGCTCACCAGTCTACCAGACTAGATGAGGTTCAACCTCACCAGCCTAACAGACTAGATGAGGTTTGACCTGCTCACCAGCCTAACAGACTAGATGAGGTTTTACCTCTTAACTCCCTTGTACAAAACGATGCTAGTATATATCCTCACCCACATCGTAACAAAAATTAATAATATTTTCGATGGAATATTTGAGTATTTATCTGGAAATTGAGAAAATACCTAAACATGTACTTAAGTAGGTCCATATGTAACCACGTGCTTACTTATGAATTAACTTGAGCTAAGTTATTGTTTATATAAAACTTACCTTGATCTATTTTATAAGCGAACACGTGGTTCTAGCCTACAGAAACAGAATAATACTGAGTCTAATCAAGTATAATGTTGATAAACTGTTATTATTCTGCCTCAATTATTCCCCCCCTCGGTGGCCACAGCTCAGCCTCGAAACAATCCAACGTTCAGGAAAGAACATTTATAACCTAACATAATAATAATTAGCAGAGCAACGACACGCCGGCTGGCCTACATCGGCCTATTTCACAATCCACCACGTAACACCCAGAACTTGTTTCAATAAAACTGTTTCGTTTAGTTCGTGACCAAGACAGGGTGAATTAACTCGTCATTTGTCGTTAAATGATGATATTATTTTTTTTAAAAGAAGAATATGTGCAAAGAAATATCTGGAAAGTGTGAGATATGGTGGTGGAGGAAAGTATAGAGGATAAAGTGGACAGATCGGGCGACTAATCAACAAGTTTCAAGATTATCCAATGAAAGGAAAACCGTTCTTCAGGTGATTCTACCAAGAAAGGACAACTGGATGGGTCACACAATGAGAATAAAATATGTATTATTGAGTGACGTCATAGAAGGCAAGATGGAAGAAGAGGGGTGTAACTAATGGGTGACCTCAAATAAGGAAAGAAAGAGCAAGTTTCATGAGATAATAAAGGAAGCTGCTGATGGAAAATTTTGTAGTACTAAATTTGCAAATCAAAGGATTTGTCAAACGACAGAACATATAATAATGGTAATAGCAATAAATTAAACGAAATAAATATAATATAAGAAGTAAATAATATAGACGAATAACAACTTAAATACAATATTGTATATGATATTTGACAACCAGATCATTTGGGCACCTTGGTAGTGGCATAATTCTCTTTATGAGATGGTGGAACTGTATACTCTGTGTTTTTACAATTAGACCTTTTATAAAATACTAATATATATTATTTTCAGACGAAATTGATAAAACTTGATTATATTATTAGTGTTATTTTACAGCTATTGATTATATCTCTCAAACGTGAAAGCTTCAGGTTACTCTACTTAACGTATGAGTACGTAGAAGTATATTTAGTACCTTTTCCAAGCGGTCGGATAAGTCATTCATTAGAAAATTGGGATGTATTTGGGTATAATTTCTTAAGTCAATTTTAGTTTATTTCAATTCAATATTATTTAAAATGTACATAACTGAATTGGACAGCAAGTAAAAATGTTATTTTAAAAAAGCCGTTCTTAAATTACAAATACATTGAATAGTAATAAGGTTGATTCTCTAGATCTGATATTGTTCTGGTAGTTGTATAAGACAACAAATTGCAAGCAGATTACTAGTGCAGTGAACAGCTTGAGAGGGCAGTCTAATTATATGAGGTTTACTCCATGACCTTGAATTAGTAAATTGCAGCGTTCTTATTTCACAGCTGCGGTACCCAGAGGGCTTAACGAGATACAGTCAGGATGATTAAGGACATAAGATTGTAGTCAGATTTGGAATTAAAATATCCATGAATACATTTGTAGCAGTTTAATGAACTCTCTAAGGATGAAGGCTTATTGACGTTTCATGCATTCAAGTCTCTAAGGATGGAAGCTCATAGTCTATTCTTTCATTGAAGTCTCTAAGAATGGAAGCTCATAGTATATTCTTTCATTGAAGTCCCTAAGAATGGAAGCTCATAGTATATTCTTTCATTGAAGTATCTAAGAATGGAAACTCATAGTCTATTCTCTCATTGAAGTCTCTAAGAATGTAAGCTCATAGTATATTCTTTCATTGAAGTATCTAAGAATGGAAACTCATAGTCTATTCTCTCATTGAAGTCTCTAAGAATGTAAGCTCATAGTATATTCTTTAATTGAAGTATTTTAGAATGTAAGCTCATAGTCTATTCTTTCCTTGAGTCTCTAAGTATGGAAGTTCATAGTCTATTATATCATTGAAGTCTCTAACAAAGTAAGCGCATGGTATTTTAATGAAATGAAATAAATATTACTATGGTTTTTATATTTTGCCATTGAAACATCAACAAATAAATATTAATAAGTTATCCACGTATTAATGTCCCTTAGTAATATGTAACAAGATTATATTTTAGTTTAGTTTCTGCAGCTAATGACCAATGAAACGTAAACTATTTAAAACCAAATAAAAGCTAAATTATTAAATTGTTTATTTAATCGTTTATTCAATCATTACAAAACTGTTCAACGTTTTCTCAACGGTTCTTGAAGGAGCTGTGTTGATTATATCAGGGCTGAACTTCAGTTTCTTATTTATAATCACCCGGATAATATGACATAATTCATTATTTATATTCATAACAAGAATTAGCTTAAAGTTGAAATTATTTCGTTACGTTGAACACGTTTTATTTTCTGCTCTGTTTTCTTTTTTCAAGCCTTCCATACAACGCTAGTCCTTTGTAACGTAGCTTTATGATGAAAAATTAGCTTTTCGATTAAAAAAATAGTAACGTTCGTACATTTTAAAATTACTTGAAAAACTTTGAATACTTAATTCATCGATTTTAATAAAATAAAATTAGATAAAAACCTTTCGTATCCGCTACCATAGGCGCACATAAATGGACGATAAGGGAGTCTAGAGCAATATTGCCTTTTTTTTCCCGTTAATTTTTATGTAAAAATAAAACTGTGTATTTGTGACTCGGCTGCAATTCACTGCTAACAACAATGAATCCTCAATATCCGAGTTAAGTGATATAAAAATTAGACACCCTTCCATACCTTCTTCAACAGCTTCTTTTCATTTTGTTCTTTTCAATAAACATTTGAGAAATATGCTTCTTTTCAATGGGTTCGGTTACAACTAAATTTTATTTTTTGTTACCTTTTCAGAAACTTTAGTTTTTTGAGAAAATGGGTTGTTGAAACTCATATAACTAGCTCAAAATTACGTTCAGACGATTTAAAATTCCCTCCCACAAGTTTTAAACTCCTGACATTTTCTTAGGAGGGGGTACCACACCCCCGGTAGATGGGATTCCAATCAACTCCTCACCCCCCATTTGGAAAACCCCCACGGGTAACCTTGTCTGGTACCCTTGGGTAAGTAGTAAATAGGCAGTTTTGACATTAAAACAAACCAAAACAAGGTATTCTTCATCTGAAACAATACTGTCCCTTCCTGACAGTGGCTACTTTCAAGACACGCTGTTGTCCCTTCCTGACAGTGGCTACTTTCAAGACACGCTGTTGTCTCTTCCTGACAGTGGCTACTTTCAAGACACGCTGTTGTCTCTTCCTGACAGTGGCTACTTTCAAGACACGCTGTTGTCCCTTCCTGACAGTGGCTACTTTCAAGACATGCTACGATTTTCTGAGGCTGGCAACACTGCCAGGAATGTCGGCCATTTGATGGAACAGGAATGATCTCAACGTTAGCACGAAGTTAAAGAGATAATCTAGTTAATGATTCACTCAGCCCTGAGGTTACGTTACTTCATTGACAAGGTCCAAGAACAGTCACTTTCTTTGTAGCTCGAAATAGCAATGAAATCATTGGCTGGTTCTTGAGCTATTGTTATATTAGTAGTGCACAATGGGTTGTAACAGTGGCGTGGCGTGGAGTGTTGCCAGGAGAGACATATCTTATACCTGTGAATTGTTCTCATCACTCAGCAGGTAACTAACTAGCCTGTGTATGATTGGTCAAATAAGAAACAATATGGGAGCGAACATGTCACAGGCTCATTTGAACAAGCTCTGTGCACACTGATTAGTAGCCACAATATGTAACCTACGCGGTAGAGATGAGGTAGAAAGCGCCATCCTGGACTCAAACTCCGACCTTTCTTCAGTGACACCCAAAGTCTAGCACCTCGACCACTCGTAAGGGACAGTAGGACGCGCTCATGAAGCGATTAAAATGGATTCCTTTCATTAATAAGGTCATGAAAGTAATTTGGTTTATTTGTGCTAACAGCATTTTTTAAATAATAAAGCCTTTAAATAATTTAAATATGTAGATCAATTCATGTTAGTTAATGTTATTTGACCCGTTCCGGTCTAAGCTCTAAGGCATCACTCTCGCAATAGACTAGGCTACCGCTGATGGGGATATCGAGGTTCGAATCCCGGTTGGGTGTACTAAAGGTGGTTTTTCCTAAATGACTTTCCTATATATTTCCACACAAATGCGTGTGCACTTCCTCCTAAATTCTACCTTCCTCATCCCTAACACATTAGAGTGATTAATACATATGCGTATGAACCGGACGGGTAGTAAGACGCGGTGCTAAAAAACTTGTTTTGCTTCCTGCACATTGAAAGCCCCAAACAGTTTTATATTTATTTATTTATTTATTTATTTATTTCTGTTCCGTAGATGTTCTGCCCCAGGTCTACCAAATGTTGAAGACATCTCCTGGAGAGGATGTTCCGTAGATGTTCTCCCTCAGGTCCACCAAATGTTGAGGACATCTCCTGGAGAGGATGTTCCGTAGATGTTCTGCCCCAGGTCCACCAAATGTTGAAGACATCTCCTGGAGAGGATGTTTCGTGTCCAAACAAATCAAATAAAAACACAGTTCCCTGCCACTGGCTGTAAAACTAAATTGCAAAACTTGTAGAAAGAAACAAAAAACAAGAGTAAAGTTGTTCCTTCACTTTAAACGCTTTGATCTGTTGAATAATAATTATATAATTATAAAACATAATTTAACTGACAGGTCTTGGCTGGATATTAACATGAACACTTGGGTAATCATCTCACCAACGGCAGGACGTGAAGTGTGGAGTGGACCCAAACTCTGAGCTTGTGGCTCAGTTCCAACTGGGGTCACTAGGACTGACAAATAAACAGAGTAGTCTCTTAACATCCATCCTAGTCTGTTTGTTTCAGAGCTTGTGGTTCAATTCCAACTGGGGTCACTAAGACTGACAAATAAACAGAGTAGTCTCTTAACATCCATCCTAGTCTATTTGTTTCAGAGTCTTATGTTGGGTACCCAGTTAGGTAAGCTGGCTTTAAATGTGAGACCAAGATTGAAACTTGTGTCGTAACTTATTTTTTAAATTTAATGTTCAACCTTTTTATTTTATTTTTAAATCTTCATCTATTTAATGTCTTATGATCACATTTGATTTTAAGGAACTATTAAAAGAAAACTTTAAAATATGTCTTATATGTTCTCGTTTAAAGGTGTAATCGGGAAAACTTTCGACCTAAAGGCTACGACGGATCTTGAAGTTTTTTGTGTCTCCTAACCCAAAAAAGTTGATTTTACAATGTTCTCTCAGTCTGTTCATCTCTCTCTCTCTCTGTTTGTTTGTTTGTTTATCTGTCCATTGGTCCCTTTGGTTGTCTGTCTGTTAATATGTCTGTTTGTTTGTCTGTTTGTTTGTATGTCTGTCTGTCTACCTGCTTGTCTGTCTGTCTGTCCCCGTGTCTGTCTGTCGATTCCTGACTACACAACTGAAACGGTTTGGTGGATGTTGTTCAAACTTGATATTTAGATATTATTTGGCTAAATTAATGAATGATTTTTTTTTAGTATCAAATTTTTTGAAAATGGCTTTAACGAGTTTGTTTAAAATTGATATGAAGAAAATTTTAAATCTCTCAAATAACATTGTATACTATTTTTGTGTGTGTAAACATTCGTTTCATAATGGGTATTTAGTATGTTTTTTACAATATACATAATTGTATGTATTTGTTTTTCTTAAAAAATAATTTCATAGTAGTTGACTACTAATAACTGATTGTTTTAAATATTATTTTAAATTGCTACAATGACTTTGTTTAGGGGACTATTTTACATGATAAATAATAATGTATGTCTATATTTTAAAATAATGTAATTCAAAGGCAGTTTACTTAAGACAAATTTTAGAAAATTTAAAAAAAATTCATAGCCTTGGAAGATTTAGTTTCAAATCTAGGAATTATTTTTTATTATAAATAATAATATGTTTTTATTTTTAGAAATAATTAAAAGTAATTTGAAACAAGTTTACAAACAACGAGTTTTTAAACATTTTAAATATGTTAATAATATTTGAACAATTTCGTTTGAAATTGATATATTATGAAAATAGTTTATGATCAACAAGATGGGTTTGTTTTTCCGATGAAAACTTACTTAGGGCCACTTCCTGAAGCTCAAGTTTAGGATGTCGTTGTAACCTCATGAGTAAGCACCACATTTAATATTTAAATGAATCATTAAGTGCATCTATGTAAAGAGAAAGGCTAGGAGAAATAAACAAAGCACACTTTGTTATTATTTAATGTCGTATCTGAATTTATCTCTGGTTACGTTATAGACGTCGTTTAATCTCTTGTCGATGTTAAAACACTGTTTATTGGCTGTAACCAACAAGAATAATGTGTTGAAATCTTAGTGAGATATTTCAAGTGTGTTCAGAATATATATAAGATTTGTTCTTCCTTTGAAATGTTTTGAGGATACGAATATTATTGTGGATGTCGACGACAAATCGAAGGATATTGTTTTTAACCTTTGACTTAGACATTTGGAAGCAACGCACATTGGTATATGATTGAGATTAGAACAACATATTGAGAACTACCTATCTTGTATTCCAGAAAAGAACGAGAGAATCTGCAAACGTTGGTCAGAAACATGGAGGTCTGAGTGGTTCCTCCTTCAGGGGTGTCGTGAAGTTGAATAGTGTCAGGTTGTTGGAACCAGTGGTTGGTGAGGGATGGAGTGTACCTTCTGATTGTCCCATGGGGTAATCTAACATTCTGTTACTGTGAGAATATTGTTACCGGTAAAACTACACAGGTCTGTATTTGAGACAAACGGGAGAAGAGGCTGTCTCACATCAGGCTGTGTTTCTAGATAAATTGACCAATCATTCGTGGCCTGAATAGTACAACTCCTGATGCTAGGGTTTCATGTTTAGTGTTATTTTCTGTTGTCTTAGGTTACGTAAGTACTGCATATATGACAAGGACCGGATCTAGAAGGAAAGGGGGCTAGGGGGGAAAGAGAGAGAGAGAGAGGCTAGGCAATGGCCTAAGGCGGACAAGATAAGATATAACTTTTTTTTTTAAATATGTTTACTACCCATGAAGTAAGGATGTAGGTCATGTCAAAAAGATGCATTTAGATAACAATCACATTTCTTAAAAATATAATGTACTTAATAAATATTCAGATTTTACATTTAATGTGAGCTTGTAGACTTTCATATCAGGTTTAAATTTTATAAAATATTACTAAAATGTTGTCTTTCTGAGAAGAATACTTTTGTACATTATTATCAAAACACGTGATTCAAGGGACTTGGTTTCTCTTATTAATATTCTGCGATTTTTTTTTAAAATTGGTTGATCTTGAGTAATTGTAGAGTTAATTTTTTTTGTTAAAATTTCAAAAACTAATGATTTGAGAAAAACAATTCTGTTACCGTGCTTTATCGTACAGTAAACATTTGTTTTAAATAAAACAAAGTTAATTTGAATATCGATAATTAATTAGACTAAATGACGGTTGATAAAACATTATAAAATTATAATGTATAGCTTTAAAATTAGATTTTAATTTTAAAAGGGTTAAAATTGTCCCATTTTTATTGTAATTGTTTTTAATGTCCTGAGAAAAGAAGATGGCACGATCAGGCTCTGCCCAGAGTGGCCAAAGGGCGAAGGGCCTTGGAAATAAAAGTTTGGAAAACAAGCGTTGAATCTTTGTTCGGAGAATAATGAACATTTATTTATTGGAAATGAGTGTGAGTCATCAAGTGTAGCCGGATGAAGACCATCCCTAGCGCGAGTGACCCTCTGGAGCCCTTCACGGCCAATCAGCATCCATTGTCCCAAGGTGACCCGCTCCACTGATTCATCGGCAAGACGTGATTCACCCACAGTCAATGTCCCGAGAGGGAGGTGGACCAAGACAAGATGTTGCTACCATGGAGAACAAACCAGAACATTCTTTGTTGGTGGACATCGTACATCCACCAGTGTCATTCCCTCCCTCTCATGTGTACATCCACCAGTGTCATTCCCTCTCTCTCATGTGTACATCCACCAGTGTCAATCCCTCTCTCTCATGTGTACATCCACCAGTGTCATTCCCTCCCTCTCATGTGTACATCCACCAGTCCACCGCAGTCCTTAGTTCCAAACCCGGCGCTGTTTAGTAACCATTTGCTCAATGTCTGTCCTGTTACCCAACTCCCGGCCCTTGTGTCGGTTGTTTGTTTGTTTGTTTGTAAACATGTATTTATAGCTCTGTTATGGAAAGTGTAAGTCAATACAAACAACAGATAACGAACATTCTTCCGTAAATACCTGTCTGGGGGGAGCTGCCTTGTGACAATATCATTACTCTCTCTCTCTCTCTTCAACCTAGTCTTACCATCCAGCTGGGACTAGAACCCCGACCTCCCTGTTACAGGACAACCAGACTACATGAACTTGACAGTGTTGCTGGTCAGATGCGTTCCGGTGACTTTCAGCTCAAGGCGATAGTCAGCTACTGTTATGTAAGCACACAAACGCTAGAAGACTAATCCTGCCTGAGTCTTGATCTACCGTGACCTTTGACCTTATAATCGAGGGGGAAGAGAGAGGGGGTCGGTCTATTCTTGTCTGATTTGCTGGCTAAAGAAAGGTCATCGTTTAAATATCCGGCCGAGTGAAATTAGATGTTTTAAATACAGTCTCCCCACTCTTTCTCCACGGAAAATAAGGGTACACTTTCTCTAAAATCTACCTTTATCATCCCTGACTCAGTAGTATATATATATGTGGACAGAGAGGATGGGTGGTAAGGCGCGGAGCACCACCAGTAATGTTTATAGTAATTAGGGAATAAGATAATACAATTAAAGTTTATTTTTACTTTTAGAAATGTCTATAATAAACATTCGCTAGCTCTCAAATCTCCTGGTTTCCACAACGCACTGCATCTTGGGACCAATATGCTGACCTCGAGCTGGATACTTATATTCTTCAAAGGGTAACCAAGAGGTTTTTATATAATGACATAGTTTATGTTTTCTTTAGATTTATTTGTCACCGATAAACTATCAGTTGATTTACAACTCTTGCTGTGAGATAAACTTCATTCAGAACCAACTCGAGTGATTATTTATTTTCCAGTCGATATTTCTTTACAAAATGTTTTCAACAAAATTCTCGAGAAAATTATAACATTCCAATTGGTCAGGCAGGATCTCTTAATACCTAGTCACATTTGTGTGTGATCATCACACGACGCCTTTGGATAGTTTGTCGATTCTTCCATTGAGTGAATATTGACAGCTGTCAAAGAGTGACGTCAAAGTGGACCTTGAGCCCAGGATGGTGTGTGGACCGCTAGTTTTAATGTGTCAAGGCGAGGAATCTGTTGTTGCTGTTCATTCTGCTCCCACAAGAATCAAAGATGGGGCAGGGGTTGAGTGCAAGACACGGCCAACACTCTCACTTTCCTCGGCACAATCCGACCAATGGCTCCGCTTGAAAATTAAACTCAAACACGTCTACGAAAGAGGGGAAAGGGGTAGATTTTATGTGAGATGTTTCCTTAGGACAAACTCTCTTTCCTAAATCAGTTAGTGTTACAATGGAATAGATATTCATCGCAATAACGTTTTATTTCTGTGAGTCTGAGTTGATTGCTTACCTCACGCAGAAGACAGCGCTCCAAGGTAAACCGCATTTCCTCGACAACTCAGACAACTCAGGCGCTGCGAAGCGAGTTAGCTCCTCCTCTCAGGACAATACGGCGGTTGTTGCTATCCACGGAACATCCGGCGCTTGGAACAGATATCAGGCCTATCTCATGACCTCCGGGTTGTGATAGGATCTTAGAACTTTGTCACACAAATGACAGGATGTTTGTCACACAAACACAGATATTACTATCCTCGGTCTTGGACGAGTTTTATGCTACTAAATGTTGGTATCTGGGTTGTCACAGTTATGATTGCAGCTTGTTCAACACCTTAGCTAAGTCTATAGCGTGTCTGCCTGCTGAAATAAATGTCCCGGGTTCGATTCCAGACAAGTCCAAAAACGTATAATCGGCGAAATGTGGGTTTCGCCCTTTATATTGAATAATTGCCAGCCGGGGAATTGGGTGTTGTGTCTGGTTTAGATTCAAGTTAGTGTTCTGATATAATCAGTCAGTGCAGAACAAGCACGTTAAATACATCTAATAAAATAAAAAGTTAAATAAGTAAAAAATTGAAGCTGGCAAAATCAAACATCTTGAACAAGTTTTGGGACAATTTGTAAT
Organism: Timema genevievae; assembly: GCA_902155825.1. Lineage (NCBI taxonomy): Eukaryota > Metazoa > Arthropoda > Insecta > Phasmatodea > Timematidae > Timema > Timema genevievae. The sequence goes on along the minus strand of CABFWO010000533.1, from coordinate 99,758 downwards.
AGTTTTCATGATCGGTGCGAACTTTTAACAAACCAACTAATATTTAGTAAGGCTGGTCTTGTAGTTGTGCATAACGCATAGCAAGTATCACGTAGAGCATAGTACGCAAGAAGTTGAAACATATAACTTTCAATTAAAGGCACACATACAGTGAATCGTGCACAGTTTCTTTAACTTTAACTTTTTACACGTTATCCATGGACTTTAATATAGACGATCCTTGGACTTTGACATAGACGAACTTTGGAATTGAACATAGAAGAACCTTGGACTTGAGACGTATCAGCCAATGAGAATAAGAGGAGAGGTTCTAGCCAAAATGAAGTAGAAATTTTACATTTCTTATTCCACCATTGAGAAGAAAGCACACCCTAATATTCATGCCAATAATAAATTTTAAATAAACCTGATTTAATATTACAGTCAACACTTAAATTATACCCATTTTATGTTTCAAAAGATGCAATTTAATCGACTATGTTCACCGAGTAAATTCTTAAAAATTAAAATAAGTTTTTTAAACCTTATATACTAGAACAAAGAATTCATTTCTAGAAATAAAAAATAAGCAAGAATTTTCTTCCAGCGCGACGTTTTACTACTCGTTAAGGTTATACGGCATTAAGACTTTAGTGACGACGTTTCATTATGAACCTTTTTATGTGTATAATGAATGTGCACTATGTGCTATGCACTATTTACTATTAGCTATGCGTGGTGCATGAATATTAACCAGCCTTAGCCGTAGTTGTTGAAGCAGTTAATTATAATAATTATACTGTTGACACTTCAAACTTTAGATTGCATTTGGTTGTTCTTAACATCACTTTGGATAATAAACAAAAGTTTTAAGTCTCTAAATAGGCCCATGAGTAAAATGTATATTTTAGGAAGTTTAAAAATACTTCGCGACGAATTATGGGCTAAATGAAATATGAAGTGCTCGATGAATAATGCTCTACGGAAGAACTACGTAAGTCACAGTTCTGAAAGGCAGCTGTTGGATTTATTGAGGAAAAGACCGTTTTCAAACATACTTTGCATAACGTCCAAAATATGTGATCCCTGTTTAAATGTTACTATCTAATATTAGGGTAATTTTTGTCAGTAGTTGAGGCATTTAATACTCATTTCTTTATGAAGACACTGACCACAAATATAAAGGAAACCGCCATTTGTTTAGAGTTTGCTCAACTCTAATGTCAATAGTAAAGCATTCACAAAAACAAAACAAAAATTTTTTTTTTATAAATGTAGCTTTTTTTATATCCAGCGCATCAAATAAATTGTGACATATCAATTCAATAACTACCCGTTTCAGTGGTCTAACGCGCTACTCTCGTGGTGGACTAGACTACCAATGATGGAGAGATCGAGGCTCAAATCTTGGTTGGGTGCACTGAAGGTGGTTTTCACAAAATGGTTTTCCACTCAATCTCCACGCGAATACGGGTATATTTTCTATAACCTCCCTAATCACTAGAGCCATTAAGGTAATTAATGCACAAGGGTATTAACCGAAGGGGTAGTAAGACTCGGTGATAAAAAAAAGTCATTTTGAAATTTTTACACCCTTGAGTCCGGAATGATGGCCTAAAATAAAATAAAATAAAAAGTATTTTAAATTTAATTCCGTGAACTCATTGGCCAAACCTTGCATCCAAAATTCCCTTGTTGCATACAAACATACATTTCCTGCTTTTTAACTATTGTATCTCCTCTCTATTCCAACAACTCACCACACGGTCAGACAGTCAACCCAGCCACACTTCAGACTGGAGTGCCCCAAATAATAGTGAGTGGTCCAGGAACTAGGACATCAGTATTCTAGGGTAGTAAGAAAGAACCTCTCCTCGAAACAAAGAATGCGGTGTCGCCAAGCAATGGAAACGTGATATTGCAACGCTGTTAAGTGTCGGTAATGACCAACCAGCTTGGCGAGCTACCTCTTTCTGGTAATGACAGAGGTCTGACCTAGTTTTGAACCATGGACTGTGGGTGTGGAGCCCGGTTAGGTCGGTCTGGTTGTGTGAAACTGTCTGCAGGACCAGGGCAACATAAACCACGAGAAGGTATTTGCAGGAGAGAGATGTTTGTTCAGGCGGATAACACTGTGCATGAGGACTGGAGGAAAATACCAAGCATTCTGCACACAATAACCTGAGGAATGTACCAAGCATTCTGCACACATGAACCTGAGGAATGTACCAAGAATTCTGCACACAATGACCTGAGGAATGTACCAAGCATTCTGCACACATGAACCTGAGGAATGTACCAAGAATTCTGCACACAATAACCTGAGGAATGTACCAAGCATTCTGTACACATGAACCTGAGGAATGTACCAAGAATTCTCCACACAAGAACATGATGAATGTACCAAACATTCTGCACACAAGAACCTGAGGAATGTACCAAGCATTCTGCACACATGAACCTGAGGAATGTACCCAGCATTCTGCACACAAGAACCTGAGGAATGTACCAAGCATTCTGCACACATGAACCTGAGGAATGTACAAAACATTCTGCACACATGAACCTGAGGAATGTACAAAGCATTTTGCACACAAGAACCTGAGGAATGTACAAAGCATTCTGCACACAAGAACCTGAGGAATGTACCAAGCATTCTGCACACAAGAACCTGGGGAATGTACCAAGCATTCTGCACACATGAACCTGAGGAATGTACCAAACATTCTGCATACATGAACCTGAGGAATGTACAAAGCATTCTGCACATAAGAACCTGAGGAATGTACAAAGCATTCTGCACACAAGAACCTGAGGAATGTACCAAGCATTCTGCACACAAGAACCTGAATTATCTAACAAGCATTCTGCACACATGAACCTGAAGAATGTACAAAGCATTCTGCACACAAGAACCTGAAGAATGTACCAATCATTCTGCACACAAGAACCTGAGGAATGTACCAAGCATTCTGCACACAAGAACCTGAAGAATGTACCAATCATTATTGCACACAAGAACCTGAGGAATGTACAAAGCATTCTGCACACAAGAACCTGAGGAATGTACCAAGCATTCTGCACACAAGAACCTGGGGAATGTACCAAGCATTCTGCACACATGAACCTGAGGAATGTACCAAACATTCTGCATACATGAACCTGAGGAATGTACAAAGCATTCTGCACATAAGAACCTGAGGAATGTACAAAGCATTCTGCACACAAGAACCTGAGGAATGTACCAAGCATTCTGCACACAAGAACCTGAATTATCTAACAAGCATTCTGCACACATGAACCTGAAGAATGTACAAAGCATTCTGCACACAAGAACCTGAAGAATGTACCAATCATTCTGCACACAAGAACCTGAGGAATGTACCAAGCATTCTGCACACAAGAACCTGAAGAATGTACCAATCATTATGCACACAAGAACCTGAGGAATGTACAAAGCATTCTGCACACAAGAACCTGAGGAATGTACCAAGCATTCTGCACACAAGAACCTGAGGAATGTTAGTGAAACACTCACACATATCGACACTATATTTGTGTGTGAAGGTGTCACACTGAGACCACGTGACCCGGCTAAGCATGAAAGTGTCTCCTCCCCTCATCCTATGTTTGAGCTCCAGGGTACTCCGTGAAGTAGGCCACACCACTCAACTGTTACTCAACTCCACTTGTGCTGCTGTGTAAGTCACTGCACTGCACTGGGGGGAAGTTCCTCTCTCTCACTTGGGGAGTCTTGGCCACGCTGTGACGTCACTCTCAGAGCGGGTAGCTCGGATATAGTTGGAGCTGTCTCCGTCACTGGATCAATTTAGTTGGATAATTAGAGACGTATTTACAGATAGGACAATCCTCTACTTTTAGAATTATTTCAGATACAATATGTTTCCTAGGAGGTATGTTTGAGATAATTGGGATATTTTTACCCCGCGTCGGTGATATTTATCTTCACTCTAGCGATAAAATATATCGCCAGGGACGGAGATAGCAAGGTTTGATTCCCAGTTGGGTGTAATGCTTAAATTCAGATACATTTCCTCTACTTCTACCTACGTAATCCATATTCCATTAGCGTAATTAATAGATGCGTATAGCCCGAACGGGTAGTAAGACGTGGTGAAAAAATAAAACCCTTATAAATCCCTACCCCTTGAATTAGGGATTCCCACAATACTTTTGTGATATTTTCGATGTGTGTTCATCGACAATCAATACACGCTACGACACTCATTATCTGTTTTGAAACTCTGTTCTTTGAAATCTACTGTCTCCTTCTAATTCTTTGTAGTTGAGCAGTTTGTGTGTGTGATAGTCAGTACTGGCTCCGGATCTCTCCGATAGCATGTTACACAACACACTAATGAGTGTAGATATGCCCTTGTTACTCCACCCGAGTTTCAGTCAGAGGAATTTCTGTTGACTTAGACGCACTGGAGGGAAAGTAACTCACACTCTTGCGTCTTATTTCCTCCCTTTCTTCGGGATTCCCTCCAGAATTGTAACAGGAGAAATTGGAGGAATGTGTCGGTTCACCGCACGGTACAGACTGCGAGGTGTGCGCTGATTTTAGTTGAGAAATATAATTGGTGTCCCCCATGATCCTGTTATTTCCTGAATGTGCACCTACAGGGGTATTGGGACGTATTTTGGTCAAGGGGGGAGTCAAAATAAGGTTATGTTCATGCTAAATTAGGTTGAGAACACAACACCAAGGGGTATGTGCATATAGCTTGGCTCAGCGCAGAAATAGACGGGGTAGATTGTCTATCTTTTATCATCGTACACGATAATTAAGGTCACAGAGGCTTTTCATGCTAAGTTATGTGAACGAGGCACGAAGTTTTATTTTGTATTTATTTATTGGCTGAAGACGGAGATATCAGGGTTCGGATTCAGGTCGGGTCTACTGATGGTGGTTTTTCTGGAGCGTTTCCCACTCTCCTTCCAATCAAATACTGGTAGATTACCCCTAAAACTCTTCCTTACTCATCCCTACCCTAGTAGAGTAATTAACATGTAAGCGTAGTGAGACGACGTGATAAATAATACATACTCACTGGCAACATTGATAAAGTGTTTCGAAACAAATACAAAGAGAGGTACACCTCATCATACATCCATGGTGTAGAATTTATCAGTTCAACATACATCCATGGTGTAGGATTGATCAGTTTGAAATAAATGGTCCGATACAGCGAATAGACTTTCTCGACCCTTTATATAAATTATACTTGTTTCTCGTAAGATATGCAAGACGAACTAATATACACTAATATAGAAACATAGTGTGGGGGGGGGGGGGA
>CABFWO010000533.1:79115-93595 GCA_902155825.1 Timema genevievae | reverse complement strand
AGAGGATAGGGTCTGTACCCATCCCCTCACCCCTAGATTACAGCCCTTACGTGCCCCTGGCAGGTCAAAGGTTGGAGACCCCTGGGTTCATGTGTACCCCATGCAGGAAGAATAGTTTGTTGTTTACATATCAAAATGAGAGCAGACAACCCGCGTCGGTGGGCATTTGGGCTAGGGTATCAAGCTCGTTCTGGTCTAGTTTGCAGGTGATGTCCTGGCCGGTTCCATATGTGGGTACATTTACTCTAAGTTGTGCCCTACTCTTCCCTATATCTCTCTAATGTAGATATGGAGTTATTTCTTCTTTATTGCAACACCTACAGAGACTGTTCGACTGGAAACATTGCACAGGTAACAATTATATCATAATTAGGGAGATGCCGCTATTTGTCTTACAAACACTGGCTTATATCTCCGGTTACACGGAAATATGAAGAGCTTAAGGACAATAAATCTTTTAGCTCGTACAAGTAAAGCTTGGAAATTGATTGCGGAGTCACTCGAATCTTTTTTAAAACGTGTGCAAGAGGAATGGAAAATAACCGCTGATCCGACATTAGTTTTAGAAAGTAGTTTAACTCATCGTAGGAAGATGATGACAATGTAATGGCGTCAAGTTTCAATTATCTAGAATTGCTTGGGTTTTTTTATCACCGGGTCTTACTACCCGTTCAAGTTACACGCATATTATGTACTAGCTGCGCTAATATGTTAGGGATGGGAAAGGTTGAGTTTAGAGCAAGTGTACCCGCATTTTCGTGGAGCGAAAGTATAAAACGATTTAATAAAAAAACACCATCAGTACACCCAACAGGGATTCGAACTTCTATATTATCTCTTTAGGTAGAAACGCCTTACATCGTTCAACCACCAAAGCGTATAGTCAGTTCTTCCATCGCATGCTTAGAAAATAATCCCAAATAAAAAGTATGTATGGAAAATTAATAAAATGAGTTTATTTAAAATATAAACCAGAAGTTTGGTGGTTTATAAAAAGTGTGAAAGTGACTCTTAAGCTCGACCGATGTGGTTTATTTCCTCCAATCCCTCATAGTAATATCTGACACTAGATAGTATTAGTAATGCGGAGTCTTCTCGCCACTAGCAGCTGGCGCTAGTCACGTTTCATGACCGCCGGAAACTAATTCTCTTTCGTCACACGTCAGTCACAGGGAATTATTAGCCCGCTTGTAATTAGAGAAATGTTTACTCAGTTTTAATAACTCAGTGGAGCAAACCACGGTGTGAAGATTTCAGGAAGAGAGCACATTGTTTACAAACTTTCTTTCTCTGGACTGGAGATACGACAGGAAACATCTGACTGTAGAACTGCGAGTGATAAACCAGGAAACATCCGACTGTAGAACTGCGAGTGATATGACAGGAAACATCCGACTGTAGAACTGCGAGTGATATGACAGGAAACATCCGACTGTAGAACTGCGAGTGATAAACCAGGAAACATCTGACTGTGGAACTGTGAGTGATATGACAGGAAACATCCGACTGTGGAACTGCGAGTGATAAGCCAAGAAACATCCGACTATGGAACTGTGAGTGATATGACAGGAAACATCCGACTGTAGAACTGCGAGTGATATGACAGTAAACATCTGACTGTAGAACTGCGAGTGATAAACCAGGAAACATCCGACTGTGGAACTGCGAGTGATAAACCAAGAAACATCCGACTGTGGAACTGTGAGTGATATGACAGGAAACATCCGACTGTAGAACTGCGAGTGATAAACCAGGAAACATCTGACTGTGGAACTGCGAGGGATACTACAGGAAACATCCGACTGTAGAACTGCGAGTGATAAATCAAGAAACATCCTACTGTAGAACTGCGAGTGATATGACAGGAAACATCCGACTATGGAACTGCTTGTAGCTCAGTGGACAAGTAGCCTATTCTGGGTGTATTGATTGGATACTGTGTCTATTGAGTAACGTTACCTACTGTCAAAAGGAGATTAATAGGCTATGTCCTATGTCCGCAGTTAAATCAAACTTATATATTATATAACTACTTACGGATACATTTTATTGTCTAGCCAAGATATTCCGTACTATCCAGCTTTTCCTTTATCTGGCCTGAAATGCCGCCACTTTAGTCCGGATAATCGAGATTATAGTGTATTTATAAATCCTTGTTTCTCCTCATTTGGGTTTGGAACATCGCAGATGGAACATACTTATTCTATTTGTATTTTAGCGCCTGCATCATTGGTCACGTGTTCTAGGGTGTCATCTTCGTTTAGAATGGTTTACCGGCTGTGTAGAGGTCGGGGCTCAAATCCAAGCTGGGTGTGCTAAGGCTAGTTGATGAATTAATTCTGTCCCAACAAAAGTGCGGCTACATTTCCTCCAAACTATACCTGCCTCACCCATTAGCCATGAGTATAAATATGTGTCTAGTCCGGACCATTGTTAAGGCTCAGTGTCAAGCTTGTGTGTGTCTATCTCTTGCGACTTGCCTGCTCTCTATGAAATAAAACAATAACTGTTTGTCCCTCACGAGCACTTCGCCAAGCTGTCGGAAGATAGCGTTACTAGTGCGACTGCTAGACAGGTTTCAGCAATATTGACAGAACCACTACCTGCTTACCCCTCGTTTTTTATTTGAATTAAGTCATTTTGAAAGTTTTGATTATCTTGATGTTTATTTTTATATTTATATTAAATGTACTCACTCTAGATGACTATCCAAAGTAAAAGTAAGAAAGAGAAAGTGAGGATAATCTACTATATTATGTAAGTGTTGGCAAATGGAAATTTATTCACCGGATTCAATTGAAAGGTTGTGTTTTGAAGGGGGCGAGGAACCTGCATCAACAGGGTAGTCAACCTCATCATCATCATCATCATCATCATCATCCATAATAACTGTTGGTGGATGAACTGGTGATAGGGGCCGAGGGGAAAAACGCCACCCCTAGAAAGAATTGGTCCCTTCTGGAATCAATTTTTCTTACGTCCAGATTTAGTTCACTCCCTTATTTTATTCTCAAATTTAATACGAATAAAAACCAACTCGAAATATTTTCTTGAGGTACCTAATTTAAAAAAACTCCAGTAAGGCTAACTGTGGGGATGGCATGGAAGGAATGTGAATATTTGATCAAATAAACTAGCAATTTCTTATAAAGAGGATTATAAACCATTATTAATAAAGGCACACCAAATTAACCCAGCAAGTATTTGAAACGAACCTCTAACTTACAAGTTAGAGTGGAGCCCATCAATCGAGAATAATAGTGTTGAGATAACATTTACTTTTTTTTAGAGCCTCAAATTAAAAACAAAATTTGAAAGTGGAGTTTTGTACTCACTCTACAAGATGGCCTTGAAACTAACTAGGCGCGTGATATTTATTGAAGTGATCTAGCCTAGAAGCTAGGCAACCCTCCATACTCACATGCTAGACTTGGTAAATAAACTACCAGGAGTTGTTGGTAATAGTCCACACTGCCTGGAAGCTAGACAACCCTCTACATTGACGTGGGAGACTTGGTAAATAAACTACCAGGAATTTGTTGGTAATAGTCCACACTGCCTGGAAGCTAGACAACCCTCTATACTGACGTGCTAGACTTGGTAGATAAACTACCAGGAGTTGTTGGTAATAGTCCACACAGCCTGGAAGCTAGACAACCCTCTATACTGACGTGCTACACTTGATAAATAAACTACCAGAAGTTGTTGGTAATAGTCCACACTGCCTGGAAGCTAGACAACCCTCTATACTGACGTGCTACACTTGGTAATAAACTACCAGGATTTGTTTTATTGTAGCTACTGTACTTCCATTTATTGTATGTACAGTATATTACCAGCTCTCAGCCAATCCTGAATCTCTTACTCTATTTGAAAATACCTCCAATAAGGTGTTTCCTCACACGATATTACAAACCAATGTATTGATTTACAACTAAACTAAATTTAAGATATGGTGGCTAGCTCAGTAACTATAACATTGACGTACAGATTCGGAAGTGCCTGGTTCTAATCCAAATGTATTTCTTAACTAAACATGTTTCTGTAAGATATTTTAGGATATTTTGCTTTAAATTATTGAGTTTTAAGTTAACTCATTATTTGAGTCTTGGTCTGAAGTAAACTTTGGATTGAAAATATATTTTAACTAATAATTTAGAAGGTCACCAAGCTACACAGGTTTATTTACACTGATTTGTAAATGGAGATTGCTTCAAAGCTTGCAGTGGGATGGGGAAAATAGTAAATAGCTATTATTGGCTTGTTTCATTGGGGGAAAGCCATAGCATGATTTGTTACATTTTCTCGATTCACATTTTTTTAAATGTGTAGCTCCTTTTTTTTTTAAATACTATATGTGAATTTCAAAGGAGCATGAGGTTAAACTAGCCGTTAAATGCTGATATAATGTTTAACTGTCATAACATGGCATGTGACACACATCATCTCATGGCTTTCCCGTACTGAATTAACATGCTTGCGGGATTAATCATTGGGAATTTTCAACAGAAATAAAATCACAAATTATAAAAACGTTACAAAAGTATTTTATTAGAGCCTTTCTTTGCTACATAAATGCCCAAATATTTGGTTACATCAACACAAATAAAGAGCTTGCTGGTTTGTTTTCCGCTAAGCTACCACTAAGAGTTTTTCATGCACTAACCAATATTACAACGCAACAACATCCCACTAACACACTAACACACTAACACACATGACAGGTACATAATTATGTTATACAGCCCCGTAATACCACCATTGTAATACTACTCACTAATTCTATTTCAGTTAACATAATTGAGATACCTCATACGACAATAACACTATTAGTAATACCTGATATTTGAAGTAAGAAACTCTCTCCTAACTTTCACCCACAAAAATATTCCTACTAATGATCATTATCAGATCCTGGTGACTCGACCAGCATCAAAACATAAATCCCTGAGTTTTGTCTCAACTACTAATCCTACATTTGATTGCGTGTTCTGCTACCAGACGAACATTAAATGTTTCCAGTCCTAAGAAACCAATCGTAGGTATAATAACAAGGACTGTAGGGCGCCATGCCCTCGTTCACAACAGTTGGGTGTGTAAGGTTGAATATATTTAGCGAGCAATGTTTCGACTGTGGCGGAATTCATCAAAACTAACATTTCTGTTCAATAAAACATCAGGAGATTCCGTCAACCTCTGCGGAAAGTGCCATTAAAAGGTTTAAATTCAACTCCCCATTCTAGCATAAACCCGGTTGATTGAATACTTGATGTTCTTGTTGAACTTCGTTCATATAGACTACACAACTCTACAGTAAGCACCTAATAAATTAATCAAATAACAATTTCCGCAAAGGTTTGAAACTTCTATTTCTACTAGTTCTGTGATAGACAGGTCCACGTGTCAACTGTCTGTGATAGACAAGGTCACGTGAGCTGTCGCTCGAGCCATACAATCCAATGTAGATATCGGAGTTAAAGCTAAGAAGAGTGAGATGTTGTCTCGCTTATATTGGCAGCTTCATCCGTTGTCAGTTGTCATGCGCTTACGTCAGGTTTCATCTTTCTGGCTTCAGCTGCAATAAAACACATCTATATTAATTTAAATATTTGATGAGCAAGATACAATAATTAATATAGACTGAATGGTTAAATCTTCCATCTTGGCTTGACACAGTTATCGTAACATAAAGAACACTTCTGCGCATGAGCCAATGCCACACTCTTAGAGTAGTAACTCACAAAGAGCTGTAAACTGGGACACAGGCTGGTTAGTTTCCTAACCAATCATTCAACCAGCTAACTAACTGGTTGCTGACCGATAGAAGGTAAGTGTACTGACCATTTGGCCGTGAGAGAAGACAGACATATCTGGTAGCGGGTATCGTAGCTGTATCCTACAGGACAGTTGATGATGGTGGTGCGACCGTTCTTACACAGGGACACCGAGGAGCAGGAGGGGTTCAATCTGTACAGACTGTTATGTTTGCAAGAGGAGCCCTGCCTGTACACATCTGTAACACGGAGACTACAGTACATACTTGGAACTACTAGAGGTAACTAGGAGCTAATCTGGAGCTGAGGGTAACTAGGAGTTAATCTGGAGCTGAGGGTAACTAGGAGTTAATCTGGAGCTGAGGGTAGCTAGGAGCTAATCTGGAGCTGAGGGTGACTAGGAGCTAATCTGGAGCTAGGGGTAACTAGGAGTTAATCTGGAGCGGAGGGTAACTAGGAGTTAATATGGAGCTGAGGGTAACTAGGAGCTAATCTGGAGCTGAGGGTGACTAGGAGCTAATCTGGAGCTGAGGGTAACTAGGAGCTAATCTAGAGCTGAGGGTAACTAGGAGCTAATATAGAGATAAGGGTATCTAAGACATTACTGATGTGGTCTTGGATAGCTATAGAGTTCCAATATAGTGTGTCCCTGGAAAACACTATACTATAATCAGGAGGTCCCATATCCTAAGAACCCATGCTCATAGAACAGCAACAAAGAGATGAACTCACTGGCTGGAATCTTCTGCAAGCCCGAGCTAGGGTAGTAGAAGCGTCCGGCGTCCCCCGGGATGGGTGCGGGCTGCTCCGCCACCAGCGTGGGCTGCTCGGATACGGGAGCAGGCTGCTCGGGGGCAAGGACAGGGCTGAGGGTGGTCTCTCCTCCAGAGCTCTCTGGCTGATCTGTCGAGGCCGTGACGGGGACAGAAGGAAGACCCTCGCACTCCACGCGGTACGGGTAGTCGCACACGTGCAGGTTCTAGAACATCCACACATCGAGGTCTTGGATCGTGGAGGAAAGGATTCTTGTAAGAGAGTCTGAGGATTTCTGATCAACGGTTTATAAATAAACAAGTAGCCTTCGTTCACCCTGAAAGGTAGCAAGCTTACCTTGCTTGGTTCCACTATGGTGTGGCTATAAGGTAGGGTCATAGTGTAATCAGTCAAGGTAAGACTGATACCTTGCTTGGTTTCACTATGGTGTGGCTATAAGATAGGGTCATAGTGTAATCAGTCAAGGTAAGACTGCTACCTTGCTTGATTTCACTATGGTGTAGCTTATAATATAGGACCATAGTGTAGTCCATCAAGGTAAGACTGTTATATTTCAGGATAAACCAGTTGTACGTAAACAACTTCAACTTTGCTGCTTTAATTACCCCTATTTTAACCAATATACACGCGTACATACGAGTGATGATCCATCTGATCGGGAACATCAACCATCAGACTCTGGGAAGATAATCAAATCAGAAACTATATTTAAAACAATATTCCTTCATCAGCCTCGCATCATGCTGATTTAATTGAGTTTTTATATTGTAATCTAAAGTATTATCTTTTGAAATACGGTTTGTCTGCGAGCAATTAACTATAGCTCTGAGGCAAAGTAAGACACCGACAAAAGGCCTCAAGCCCTCCTGAACGGCATTCTATCACTCACATTGTTATAGTTTAGGCCCTCTGGAGATATAACTCTGAGGCAAAGTAAGGCACTGACAATAGGCCTCAAGCCCTCCTGAACGGCATTCTATCACTCACATTGTTATAGTTGAGGCCCTCTGGACACTCGAACTTGACCGGACTCCCACCCACGCAGACGTAGAAGATGTTGCACGCCTCACTGCTCCTGTGACGACCGTAAGGTTGGGGACACTGGGAGTTCTCCGACAGCGACAAGGGCTCTGAGCACACAGTGAACAAGGCAGGTCAGAACTCGACCATGGAATAAAAGGTTTCAAGAGATGGCAAGCTTGTATAGACTCATTCCACTATTAGTAAGCTGACTACCAGACAGATGGATCTAGTAGCTAGTGAAGCGACTCTTGCGGGAGTCAGTAAAACTAATTAAGATCCCCAACCAGCCACCAGCTAACCAGGATGCTAGATACGTGTAATCAAGCTCGTAACAGAAAAGTTAACGAAATGGGGTTTTCTGAATTCTTCAGTCGACACCAACAAAATGGTGATCAGTTTAATAGTTTTTCATTTTAACAAAAAATAATTATTTAATTTTTTTAAAATTTTAAGAGATTGTACAACACCTTTCCACAATTTCATTGTTTTCTATTTCTGCTTCTGTCTCGAATTGTATTACCTACCTCCACTACGCTCTTAAATACTTTAATGGGATACTCATTCATTTTTTTAAAGGTTTCAGAATCTATAATATTGTATGTTACAGTTCTTGAAAAATGTGTTATCTCTGTAACATTGTCAAGTTTAATTTTTATTTGGTTCGTGGACATCGTGAAGTACTACTTGTATATCCTCAACTGGTTCCTCCGTTATCGGTGATATGGAACTGTGTACTCACTCTCAATCTTCCTGTCGCCACATTCCACGTTATAGTCATAGTCGCAGTAGCCCTTCTCGTTGAACAGAAGACCTCCAGGGCATGACTCCTCTATGACTACATCGTCCCAGCAGTTGACGTACATGTGACAGGCACTGCCATGAGAGAACTGACCTCTGGGAGCTTTGCAGTTCTTCCTCAGTTCCTGAATAAACATTATATCTTGAAAAATTACAGCTTTGAGCTACAATCAGAACATTTTCTTATCGGAAGAGTCTGAGGAACGTTAATGACTTGAAATTATAAAAAACTCCCTTTTCTTTTTTACAACAAAGGAAAACTTTATTTGATAGTGTTTTTCAAATGTATTGATAATTTAGAATCCCATTTAGGTGATTCATCAAAAGCTTTTTCATAATCAATGGGAAAAAAGAGTTTAGTAATAAAACGTATATATAGATAATATATATATTATTTACTAATACAATTTATATTTAAAATCTCGATTGAGTGCAATATTTAATAATCTGTTATTAATTTGGTTAAGCTTAGTAAAGCTATCGATGCATAATTGACTGATAATTAATTGTGCTATTCATAGTTTGCGCTATCAAAAACCTTTAAAAGTCACAAAAGAAGAAATGTCCATAGCATGTTTATGTTATCCAGTGAGAAATGTTACCGCCTTGTTTTCAAGTGCCATGCTATGGATATGATTGTTAGTAAGTGATGTTAATCTGACAGATGTACCAACCTCCTCGCCTGTGGGTACCGCGCCTGGACCCAGCTCATTGCCCCCCTGCTCACCTCCAAGACCCGGTGCGGGTTCGGGGTACACGGGGTCAGGTCCAGGGGCAGGTCCAGGGGCAGGTCCAGGGGCAGGGAAAGGCTCTATCGGATCAGGGCCTGGGGCGGGTACTGGCTGTGGGTTCAGACTGTTGTCTCCGTCTCCGTCAGGCTGTGTGGTAATGAGACTCCCGTCAGGCTGCTCGGGTTGGCTGGGGTACCCTGAGGGCGGAACGCCGGGGTACTCTTCGGGGGGATTTTCTGGCTGTTGTGGAGTAGGGATGGGCTGAGGATATCCTGGTTGAGGCTGTTGAGGATAGCCTGGCTGAGGCTGTTGAGGATATCCTGGTTGGGGCTGTTGAGGATTTACTGGCTTTGGCTGTTGTGGTGACCCGGGCTGGGGCTGTTGAGGATAACCTGGCTGAGGCTGTTGAGGATAACCTGGTTGGGGCTGTTGAGGATATCCTGGTTGAGGCTTTTGAGGATATCCTGGCTGGGGCTGTTGAGGATATCCTGGCTGGGGTTGTTGAGGATATCCTGGTTGAGGCTGTTGAGGATATCCTGGCTGGGGCTGTTGAGGATATCCTGGCTGAGGCTGTTGAGGATATCCTGGCTGAGGCTGTTGAGGATAACCTGGTTGAGGTTGTTGAGGATAACCTGGTTGAGGTTGTTGAGGATATCCTGGCTGAGGCTGTTGAGGATATCCTGGTTGTGATGGGTATCCTTGTTGCGGTGGATAGGGGTACCCTGTCTGAATGAGGACACCTCCTGGAGGTGCTGCCCCCTGTGGGGGTGGGGCTTGTCCCGGGTACGTGGGTGGCACGTTCACCGCGATCTGCCACTGCTGGATCTGTCTCTGCTCGTAGTCATCCAGTTCCTTGCTGCTCAGTGCCGGCTTTTGATCTGAAACAAACAACACTTTCGGTCAATACAAGGTTGTACAGCAAGTCTGTGAGCACAGGCTCCAGTGGCTCAGACACGAACCAGCCTTATAAGGAGGACAGTTCCTTTGAAACAGTCGACACCCCCGCTGCGGGCTCGCTGTAGTCTGCAAGAAGCCTGTTATGGTCTTCTCCAGACTCAAGTCGCTTTAAGGAGTGCCAGTTGCAATCTCCGGCTGGACCAACACGATACTAAGAGACCACGTCTAACATAACTGGCTTCCTGGCCGCCAGGGGCGGTGCTTTACTAGACGCAAAGGTCTAATCATGCCATCTAGGAAGTCAGAGCAACGCGTCTCGTGTTATCAACATGTCACAATTGTGTCATAATTATAAAGATTACATACCCAAGAGTTTTAAATAGCTTAACAGAGTAGAACATGAACTGGAGTGTTTTTCCAGCAACTCATTTCTAAACTAGATATAAGCACCCCCAATGCTAAAAAAATACTATTTCAGTGGCTACTATAATACTGTTACATTCTTGGAGAGGGTTCTATTTAGTTTTTATTTTGTATCGTCGAATTTTATCAACAAAATTAAATAATTTTCAGTAAATTTTTAATCTTACAAATATAAAATTACATAATACGTTCCCGAAAAGATTTGGTAAATGACAAAAAAAGAGTTTTTTTTTAGTGACAGCCATGGTGCTATTTATTTTAAAGGTGAATAGTCCAAGTTTTGAGTGACTTGTAAATAATTTTGAATATTTTGATTGTTAAATTAAATTAAATTTAGCACCGCGTCTTACTACCCGTTCGGGTTAAACGCTTAAGTACTATTTACGCTAATGGGTTAGGAATTGGGAAGGTTGAATATAAAGGAAGTGAACCCACATTTATATGGAGGGAGAGTGGAAAATCATTTAGGAAAAACCACCCCAGTTCACCCAACCGAGATTCGAACCTCAATCTCCCCGTCCTCGGCAGACGAGCTCAACACAACTAGCGCGTTATCTAACTACGCCACCGAGGCGGGTATTTTGATTGTTGATAGACCTAAAAATCCTGGTTCACAGTGGTAGGCTATATTGTAAGAAGAGGAAAAAAGAGCCTTTTCAACTTCCTGAGTCAGAATGTGCTTGTCCTTGAACTGGTTCCAAAATTCCGAGTACAGGAGGGTTTCAAACTTTATTTTAACACTGTTGTTACTGTAAGTGTTGTGGTAATTCTTCATGATGTTCCAGTTTGACCAAGTGTTTCTAATTTTAATATTTCATAATATTTGAAAAATGTTTTCAAGGCCTTCCCGCGACCCTCAATTGGATTGCGACCCATGGTTTGGGAGCCACTGCTCTAATAATATTTTTCTACTGTTGAATACATTCTATTTTTTTTCTGTCCAACTTAATCACCAACGGAAAATATCTACTTCAAATCCAAGGAGCAACTATAGGAGATGATTTAACTTGAAATCCAAAGAGAAATAATTACACGAGATATTTACATTTGAAATCCAAAGATTAATTGTAGGAGATGTTTTAACTTGAAATCCAAAGAGAATTATTAGGTGATATTTAAAATTAAAATCCAAATAGAAACTGCAGAAGATATTTTAACTTAAAATCCTGAAGAGAAATTATTGGAGTTATTTCTACTTAAAATCCAAAGAGATATTTCTCTAAAGGGCAATCTCAAGAATGTAGTAACAATAACATTCTTAACATGATTTATTTATCATTTTTTTAAATGGAGGGAGTGAGATCCACTCTTCACAGAAATACTAGTTTATATATTAATTATATATAACATAACAAAACATATCCCGAGGGAGAATAAAACTTGTTGACACAAGGAGAAGTATTTGTTAGCTTGGAGGTAATGTAATACTTGTTAACATTCACGATGGACATTTAGTGTGACATGGTCAATGATTGGGGCGTTAAACCCCAGCTTCGTGACCACCATATTTAATAAGCTTACACGGATGAACCTAAAAAAACTTGCTCTATCTTTTGTTGCCTGATGGGCGTAAATAGATTACTTTCCAAACCAACCCAACAGGTTTTGATTGTGCAAAAAAATGTGGTCGGAAATTCGAAGATGCGTTTTAGGGACGTTGGCATGCATGGGAACCAACAATAACATAAGGTAGTTGAACACAAAGATGGTGGAAAACAGGTTTGGGCCGTGAGATTAAAAAACTTCTTAGTAATTAGTAGGTATCTTGGTAATTAAATGCGCTAATTGCGTATAACCTATCATGTCCTCTGACCAAGAAGCCCCAATAATTCAAAATCTGTGATTAAAGTTGTATAGGGTTAAAACATCAAATTAAATTCCAGTATCCAAACGTGCGCCAGTGGGGAAATATTGTAATTACCAGCCTCGGACAAACAACAACTATAATTACAACGTTACAACTCTATCGTGTTAAACTGCTTGGAGAAATAACAATGAAAGATTAAATCGAGTATAAACCATGACCATTATTCTTGAATTTGCAATAATTTATCATTTAAAACTTGTGAGTATTATAGGACAAAAAATAGTAAATCGCTGTCACTTTTATTTATTTTAAAACAAATTACATTTTAATGTAGTGCAGTCTTAAAAATTCCCAAGTATTGAATTGTATATTTAACACGAAATAATACCGCTATTTAAATATTAGCTTTAAACAAACGTTTAACTGTAAAAAAACATAAATTAATTTGAATTATAAAGTTAGATTAGATTATTTTAAAATATTTGTAAGTATCTAGCAAATATACAAATTTATGTGCTGATTAAAATAAGTTGTTTAACAGTTTTTTTTCTTCTAAAATGAGGTCTTCTTTAATAGGTATTATCTGTAGAACTTGACATTAAATTCTAGGATTATCTGTGGGATTAGTTTATATATTTTGTTAATAGCGCCATTAGCGATACAATAAAATATATAACAGAGTTGTATCTCATGTCACGGTTAAAACCGAGCTCTGAACAAACGAAGCCATATATATTTCCCACGCTGAATATTCGGAACTTTTCACGGATAATACTAGGGACTAAAGTTGAAAGACATTGTAATTATATAGAGAGAATATAAATCATGCTCGTTCTTTAATTGGGCCTACATATAAAGCCCTTTGTTTCCATAACGTATGATGATTGTGTGGGCAGTGCCCCTTGGCTTTAAGCATTGTTAGTCGCGCTCTCTCATTGCTGGCCGTGTTTCAACTCTATCGTCGTACAATCAAGTTGTTCATACAACTCACACTAACAACATATACTTCACAAACATTCTTCTTGCAGATAATCGTCTCCAAGTCACTCGAGGTGGGCTCTTAAGGACCCTCAGACACAGAGTGGCACAAGGGACATTCCAGATGAACAATCGTCCAACAAATCAATCAAATACGACAATGAGTTCTTATTTTCAGGCACTGAAGTCTGGGACCTTCACAAATATTGTGGGAGGCCGAGTTTCACGTGCCTTGCAATGACCAGCCGGTATCCAAACTGGTGACCCCTGAGAGAAAAACCAAACAACACCCATCCCAGGTTCTTGGGGAAGGGGAAGACTAGAGACTGATTCAGACTAGACTAGAGAGTGATTCAGAGAGTGACACAGACTAGACTAGAGAGTGATTCAGACTAGACTAGAGAGTGATTCAGACTAGACTAGAGAGTGATTCAGACTAGACTAGAGAGTGATTCAGACTAATTGTTGTTTGAATCTGTTTCTTAAGAATGCTTTCCAACTTTTTTATACCCACTTCAGTGGCCGCGTGGTCTAACGTGCTACTCTCGCAGTAGATTAGACTGCTCTCAAGGTTCGATTCTCGGTCAGGTGTAGGCCTACTGAGGGTGGTTTTCCTCACGATGGTTTTCCACTCTCCTTCCATGCAAATGCGTGAAGTAAGATAATATGTAAAAGGACACTCTTTTCTAACTCTGGTATTTTTTTTACAATTACAATTAGTCAAGCATAATAATTCTGGTAAATTAATAATCATGCTGAACTACTCCAATACCACATTTTCCTGCTCAAAACCCCAAAAGCAAGCGAAATAAATCCTCCTAAGACTATCGTATACATTGGTAACGTGCCTCCAACCCCTCCCAGGCGTATTGGAGTGCGTCAAACGTTCAGCCATATTTCATTCATGGGAGCATCAATATGTGTCGGTGGTGGTTGAACCCAGGACACTCGACCAGAAGACACTGGATAGCTGTGCCACGCATGCGCAGAGCTCAGACTCACCAGGAACCACTTGAGCTGTCGCAGGTCCAACTCACGCAGTTCTTGATGACAAAACATGTCACACACTTTACAAGCCTGTCCTCTATAAGTAGGTCCAAGTATCTAACAACCCTGATAGATCTACAGAAACATGTCACACACTTTACAAGCCTGTCCTCTACAAGTAGGTCCAAGTATCTAACAACCCTGATAGATCTACAGAAACATGTCACACACTTTACAAGCCTGTCCTCTACAAGTAGGTCCAAGTATCTAACAACCCTGATAGATCTA
>CABFWO010000533.1:61653-78817 GCA_902155825.1 Timema genevievae | reverse complement strand
GGGGGGGGGGTGGCGGGGGGTAGATGTCATGTTCGCACCTCTGATTCCCTCCACAAAGGTTGATAACCTTCGCGGTTGTATTTCTTGAAGCTGATGAATAGTTTATTTTACAGTAAACGTTAACACAATTTCCTTTAAGTATCGTTAGTTTTTCTCTGTCGTTATCAGGCAGGTCCTCTTTAAGGACATCCTACCCCCGGTGTGCCTCATACCACTTGATGGTTCTATCCGAGATACGAACTGAGGCTCCTAACAGAGTTCAGCCACCGTTCCCTCGTGCTAGAGGTGATTTCAATGGCTGACTGTTACTCTGTAGTGGACAAGGATGGTCTCTGAGGGAACAAAGGATCCTTCACAGGCCCTGGTACACCTCATTGAATCTCGCATGACTTGGCATGTTAGTCGGAATGAAGGATCCTAACCATGACGGATCGCTCAAGAGAGGACAACGGCGACGTGTAGTTGCAGGCTGCGTGTATTTACAAGACAAGCTATTGTTGGACACAACAGCTACCCACTTCGGAGCTGTAAGCTCAAAACTAATCTTATGACTTTGTGTTTTGGTATTTGCTTAACACTTCCGTTGTGAAATGTTTTATACAAGTACATCTATAGTAAACAAGTGTGTTCATATGTTAGCGCATCATATATGCTTCATGCACAGATTACCACGTGTAAGACTCAGACGCCAACCATCTATAATTATATACAATTTGATAAGCCCATTTCCGGTTATTGAAATTACGATATTTTGACAAACAAACATTATTTTTATAGGCTAGGGGCCAAGATGTTGGCAAAAAAAAAGTAACTTACAAATAAAACTCAATTTTCTTATCGGATTTCCAGCTTTTCATGTGTGTTAGCAGTGGCTCATGCGATGGATTTTTCTTGAGTGATGAAAATCACTAGCACAACTTCCTTTGGAGGGAAATTAAAGTCGTCTGTCCCATGTTGATTGTGGTATGTAGAAAAAACCTTGAAGGTATGTGAAAATACCTTTCCGGCAAAATTGGCAGATCTCGGTTTTGCTCAGAGAAATTCTCGTGTGCTGATATAATCAGTCGGTTCAGAAAGTGCACGCTAAATACCTCAAATAAATAAAACTAAAGTGGTATGACGCAACAAATAGGACAATTAAGGTAATATTAACTAAACGAACCCCCGGTATTAGGTAAAAAAAATATATAATTTTGTTTGAATTGTTGCTTTTTGATCTTATTTATCTTTAAATAATTTAAATTAGATAATTATTATCTAATTGTCTGTTAAATTAAATAGATAGTTTTATCCACACCAAATTGTTGAGTTTAGTTATACATAGTTATACATAGTCAAAGTAAACACTGAAAAGTCGAACACTTTGGAAAGCTGAGAGCCTTTGACGAGTAAAACGTCAGCTAGGAAATTGAGTGAGGCCTCGTTCAAAGGAACTTTACCAGTAAAATGCTTAGAATACATTTCAGCCATCGTTGCAAAAATACACTAGTCCCTAATATAGTTGCACTATTTACTTTTATAATTTATGGCCATTGCAATGATATTTTGGTAATATATTTTGTAATAAGACAAAGAAACCATTGCAAATTGGGACTTGTCTGAACACTGACAATAATTGTGTGGATACAATACAGCGGAGATGGAAATGTGGGAAATATTAATTCCAGTTGATAATAATCAACCAGCTTGAAGGTTATTAGGTTGGGTTAACTTTCAGAACACAGTGGCATGAGTTCTAGCATGGAGGGGGCCACGCCATTGAAATGCTTGATTGTGTTAAGAGTCGAATGTGAAGCCTGATGTGACAGTTATTAAAGTGCGGTGCGATGTTCAGTCAGAGAACCTAGATCATGTTCCTGCTGGCACAAGAATTAGGTTCTTTTAGAGATGACAATTTCACGATGCATTTTTAAATATGAAAAATGTTATGGAAATAGCGAGTAGGGGGACGGAAAGGGAGATCATAAACTCTTATCAAATACCGAAGTATCTAAATATAAACGTGAGTTTGTATAAGTGGTTGGTGGAGGCACAGCTACGAAAACTTTCCCACCAATGAGAATGTAAATAGAAGCAAAGGTAAATTAAGAAGGAAAACATAGGACGAATTAAAACTGAAGTGGAAACTCTGGACCTGTAATATCTGAAGTGCATCATTTCTATTCAAATATTTAGGAATTATTTCCAAAAAACAAATAACATTTTTCAAAGAAACGGAGAATTGTCCATTTCCCAAGTGCAAGTCCTTGCAAGTCCCTGTTGCACTCGACCAGAATAAAGTGGCTTGTAACTGTGGCGAGGTATTTATGACGTGTATCCGGTGCGATATTTCAGACACGTTCACGCTGGGTCTGATCTGGTTCAACTGCAAACAAGTTGAAACTCGCCAGGACAATCTCTACCAAAGTGAGGTTGTTGGAAAACAGCCTCAGATTGTAGAGGAGGAGTCAAAGTAGAAGTCCCTGGCATTGCAAGGTCTAGATATGTTGTGGTGTGCTAACATGATCAGGGTCTGGATATGTTGTGGTGTGCTAACATGACAGGGTCTGGATATGTTGTGGTGTGCTAACATGGCAGGGTCTGGATATGTTGTGGTGTGCTAACATGACAGGGTCTGGATATGTTGTGGTGTGCTAACATGGCAGGGTCTGGATATGTTATGGTGTGCTAACATGACAGGGTCTGGAGGTCGTTTAGAAATTATATAATTAATATATATAGCACCACATTTTACTACCTGTTAGGGCTAATCACATGCACTAATTACGCTAGTGTGTTATGAACGAGGAAGGTTGAATTTAAAAGAAGTGTATCTTAATTTGGTTGGAGGAAGACAGATAAACAATTAATGGAAAAACCCTCCCTCAGTACACCTGATCTGGATTCAAACTCCGATCTTTGTCATCGGCGGTCAAGTCTATGGCTAGAGTGACGTCTTAGACCATATGACCACCAAAGTTGGTGTATACTCAATATTGTATTATCAGGTGATTAGTACAAGCTAAGTTGTATCGTCAGGTGATTAGCACTAGCTAAGTTGTATTGACAGGTGATTAGCACTAGCTAAGTTGTATTTACAGGTGATTAGCACTAGCTAAGTTATATTAGCAGGTTATTAGCACTAGCTAAGTTGTATTGACAGGTAATTAGCACTAGATAATTTGTATTGACAGGTGATTAGCACTAGCTAAGTTGTATTTACAGGTGATTAGCACTAGCTAAGTTGTATTGTCAGGTGATTATCACTAGCTAAGTTGTATCGTCAGGTGATTAGCACAAGCTAAGTTGTATTGTCAGGTGATTAGCACTAGCTAAGTTGTATCGTCAGGTGATTAGCACTAGCTAAGTTGTATTGACAGGTGATTAGCACTAGCTAAGTTGTATCGTCAGGTGATTAGCACTAGCTAAGTTGTATTGACAGGTGATTAGCACTAAGTTGTATTAGGGACTTATCTTCTAACGAGATCTTCATACCCCTTGAAGACAAATGAACCCCGACCTTACCGGGGCTCAAACCAAAGTATCTCAGAAACAACATTTAAAGTCACAGTGCCTCAAAAGGCCTTGCCAAGTCATTTGTTCTTCTTACATCTACTATCAATCCTCACGTGACTAAAACTAGCGGAATGGTCTGAGGGTGCGTTCAGCAACCTCCGGAGGAATGTCTGTAACAGAGTCAACGCCCGGAGTGTTCAACTGGTCCATGGCTCTGTCTCGGTTGAGACAATACGACTGTCTGTCGTGTCAGGCTGGGACTGTACAATATATCTTTCCTAACGCGCCTCCAGAGTGACCTTGCCAAGGACAAACACACAGCTATGATACTAACATCATGATTTATGTACAAAGAGATGCACGAAAGATTATCCTGATTGGTCCATCAACTTATCCCAAGATACTTCAGGGTACTTTACCTATTCTCTATATTTCAAAATGTTTAAGGTGTAGAAAACGCGAGCAAAGGGCGGTGTTTTTGTAGTTGTCATAGCAAAACATTCTTTGGATCGAACCAAATAAAATAATTATCCTATAGAAACACAATAGTTTAGTTTCCTTCACGCGGTGATATCAACAGTTGTTGAATATATGTCACCAACATAGCGGCATTGGATGAGAAACTTTTTAAATGAAGATCAAACGTTGTCATTAAATTCCAGGAAACCCTCGACAGATACTCAACAACTGTTGGTATCACCATTTGAAGAAAATCAAACTCTACGTTTCTACTAGAGCAATATTTAATTTATTTTTGTCAAAAAAATTTTCTGCTATAAACACTCAAAAACACCGCCCTTTTCTCGCATTCCCGCCAGCCCATATTAATAAAGCGACTTTGAATGAACACATTGTATCGTCATAAGGAAATACAGCTAATAGGGAGGTACTTGTAGAAACCAATTGTATTAGTAAAATAGCAATTGTAAATATTTACAAGATTTGAAAGAGACTTTAAACCAGGTCCCAGCAAAACAACCTGCTCTGTTGGGTTAAGACCCGCCTCGGTGGCGTAGTTGGCTAACGCGCTAGTCGTGTTGAGCCCGACTGCCGAGGATGGGGAGATCGAGGTTCGAATCTCGGTCGGGTGAACTGGGGGTGGTTTTTCCTAAATGGTTTTCCACTCTCCCTCCACGCAAATGCGGGTTCACTTCCTCTATTCAACCTTCCCAATTCCTAATCCATTAGCATAATTAGTACTTAAGCGTATAACCCGAACGGGTAGTAAGACGCGGTGCTAAATAATAATAATAATAATAATAATAATAATAATGTTAGGTTAAGATTATTTCTGAGCATTTAAAATTAAAACAGTGGTCAATAAATTACTTTCGCGATGACTTATTTACCCTCCGAGTTTAAACACTCCTCTTTATGTAAGAATTAATTTTTTTTCGGACAATGAATGAAAACTTGTATTTTTTATCTCCATTGTATGTACAGCTCTATTACAACTGCCAGCCATGACGTGCTAAATGTTTGTTTCCGGAGCATCTGTAGAGGACTATTCCAACACTGGAGCTAATGAACTCGGGAACAAACTAATAGCCGAGAAGTTCCATAAACCAGTTCAACCACCACCAGATAAACCAGATGATACCATCTGCACCGGTTGATTCTTCAACCAGTTCAACCACCACCAGGTAAACCAGATGATACCATCTGCACCGGTTGATTCTTCTACCAGTTAAACCACCACCAGGTAAACAAGATGATACCATCTGCACTCGGTTGATTCTTTTACCAGTTCAACCACTACCAGGTAAACCAGATGATACCATCTACACCGGTTGATTCTTCAACGAGTTCAACCATCACTAGGTAAACCAGATAATACCATCTACACCTGTTGATTCTTCAACGAGTTCAACCACTACCAGGTAAACAAGATGATACCATCTGCACCGGTTGATTCTTTTACCAGTTCAACCACTACCAGGTAAACAAGATGATACCATCTGCACCGGTTGATTCTTTTACCAGTTCAACCACTACCAGGTAAACCAGATGATACCATCTGCACCGGTTGATTCTTCTACCAGTTCAACCACCACCAGGTAAACAAGATGATACCATCTGCACCGGTTGATTCTTTTACCAGTTCAACCACTACCAGGTAAACCAGATGATACCATCTACACCGGTTGATTCTTCAACGAGTTCAACCACCACTAGGTAAACCAGATGATACCATCTACACCTGTTGATTCTTCAACGAGTTCAACCACTACCAGGTAAACCAGATGATACCATCTACACCTGTTGATTCTTCAACGAGTTCAACCACTACCAGGTAAACCAGATGATACCATCTACGGTGGTATACTCAGGAACCGCTCAGCTGTATCCAACTCGTGTGTGACATGTGGTCATGTGTTCATATGAGTAGACACGCTCAGAACGTAGTTGAGACTCACATGCTCACGTGACTGGAATATGTGTGTAGGTTGTGACAGGCAGGACAGTGAGAACCACCCACATGTGAGTACAGTCAGTATGGAGAGAATCCAACCACTCTTTTCGTGGGAAGACACAGATTTCACGACAGTTTCTTTTCAGCGATTAGGATATGAATACCTTTGCGATAGATAATTAGTTATTTTAGTTTTATAGGACTACAGTGGTATATATTCCGTTATTGCATTTGTAACATTATATGACGTCATAGTTGTTGGCAGACAATAAAAAACTTACTTTAAATTAAATATTCAACGCCACTTGAAGACCAAAACTCTAATACGATGAGGTCAACTGTCCTAACACATGCTACGACTATATTCCCTGGCTAGGTAGTTTCTCTCACAGATATTTGGCTACATCGTTAATACATATTTTATTAAATCAAATTATTAGGCGAAACACGTTTCTACTGATTCGTTAAAACTGATTCCAACCGCATCGACTGTCTTGGCACGGTTTGTTTTCTGACACAAGAAAACGAGGGTTGACCGGCCTTCATAGCTCTGTTACAACCAACACTGTCCCTCCTGGTTCATTTAAAGGTTGTGTTTGGTTTGAGATGAAATAAATGTTCCTTTTACTGTCCGCGGAGGGATTCTGTGTAATTTTGTGGTGAACAAAGCGTTACATGCCAGTTTGAACGCTGAATCTTGGCTCATTCACTTGATAAAACAAATCGTGAGTAGCCTATGTGAAACAGGGAGTGTAAGCTGTAAGCCGATCCTGTTCCAGAAGACTGAATCATATTTATCATGACGTTGCTCTATTTATCTGAATCGGATGACTGGCAACTATTGTGTAGATGAAACGAGACAGCAAAATTACTCAACGTCAGATCACTTTACTAAAACACTTTGAACATATTTCGTACAATCAATCTATTAATCTTCTAATCTTTTATATTTGTAATTGAAGCTTGTGTAGTTAGTGAACGAAAGTTAATACTTTAAAAACTTACTGAATGTTAGCTTTTTACACAGGCATTGAAGTCCCCATAAATATACGATCATTTTATACACGGCTTTTGAAAGCTACAATGATACAGCTCATTGTTAACTCAGCTATTTGAGTCTTCAGGAATATAAGCTAGCTGTCTACCTGGCCATTAAAGTCTCCAGGAATATAAGCTAGTTGTCTACCCGACTATTAAAGTCTTCATTAATATAAGCTAGTTGTCTAACCGGTTATTAAAGTCTTCAGGAATATAAGCTATTTGTCTACCCGGCTATTAAAGTCTTCAGGAATATAGGCTAGTTGTCTACCCAGCTATTAAAGTCTCAAGGAATATAAGCTAGCTGTCTACCCGGCTATTAAAGTCTCCAGGAATATAAGCTAGTTGTCTACCCAGCTATTAAAGTCTCAAGGAATATAAGCTAGTTGTCTAACCGGTTATTAAAGTCTTCAGGAATATAAGCTATTTGTCTAACCGGTTAATAAAGTCCCAAAGAATATAAGCTAGTTGTCTAACCAGTTATTAAAGTCTTCAGGAATGTAAGCTATTTGTCTAACCGGTTAATAAAGTCTCAAAGAATATAAGCTAGTTGTCTAATCGGTTATTGAATCTCCAAGAATATAAGCTAGTTGTCTACCCGGCTATTAAAGTCTTCAGGAATATAGGCTAGTTGTCTACCCGGCTATTAAAGTCTCCAGGAATATAAGCTAGTTGTCTACCCAGCTATTAAAGTCTCAAGGAATATAAGCTAGTTGTCTAACCGGTTATTAAAGTCTTCAGGAATATAAGCTATTTGTCTAACCGGTTAATAAAGTCCCAAAGAATATAAGCTAGTTGTCTACCCAGCTATTAAATTCTCAAAGAATATAAGCTAGTTGTCCATTCAGTTATTGAACTCTCCAAGAAGATAAGCTAGTTGTCTACCCAGTTATTGAACTCTCCAAGAATATAAGCTAGTTATCCACCCAGTTAATGAACCCTCCAAGAATATGGTTCGGTAGTGTTATTAAAAACCCGGCTCTTGAAGTATTCACTGTCAATAATTGTCACTGTTGCACGTCAGATATCAGAGTGATATAAAATAATATATAAATACTTGGTGAAACTCTCTTCAATTTATTATAATTAGGTTTCAAATGGATGTATTAAAGAAAATACGAGGAATTTAAATTTAATATTTAAAAATGTGTTTCATGATTTAGAAACTAATTCATAATATTTATTTTGAAAGGTTTAATATAATTTAACATTCTAATTTAGTGGTGTCTCAAGTGATTGAAAAGTGTAGCTTTTTGTAAATAATAATGGTCTCTGGCTCAACAAGAACTAATTTTGACATAAACTCACTGGGGCAGAGAATTTCCACTAATAAAAGTTGGGGCTAGTGTGATTACCTTACAAAAATAACTCTCAGTAAAAAAAGTTTTAAAGATTTGTACTCACCGCTTGGCATCCTCCCATAATGCCTCGCACCGGGTTTCTGGTAGGCTGACGCCAGCGCCGCAGTGGCGAGAAGTACTAGAAGGCTCCTCTTCATAGCTGTTTAGATCTGAGTGCGTGTGACCGCAAAGTTTGCCAATGTCAGGGTCAGAACCCCGTATTTATAACCGTCCCACTCTCCCCTTTCCTTCGCCGTCAGGGGAACGACCAACTTTTAAAAAAGGAGCAGGTAACTTCTCTTCAGTGCAAAAAAGGAAAAAGGAGCACAAGCAAAGTATCCCCGGTTGTTGAGTAATATGGACCTACCTCACAGTGGCTGCTTCACGCGCTCTTGACCCTAGGGTGGGGCTGCTCATAGGTTGAGTGAGAACTATCTACATGCGTGACATGGACTGTTGCAGACCATCCTGACATACAGGGACCATTTGACTGACTGTACTAGGCTGCCTGGTAACACTGGGTTCATTTGACTGATCGTACTCGGCTAGCATGGCAATACCGGCTCCATTTGACTGATCGTACTAGGCTAGCATGGCAATACCGGCTTCATTTGACTGATCGTACTAGGCTAGCCTGGTAATACCGGCTCCATTTGACTGATCGTACTAGGCTAGCCTGGTAATACCGGCTCCATTTGACTGATTGTACTAGGCTAGCCTGGTAATACCGGCTCCATTTGACTGATCGTACTAGGCTAGCATGGTAATACGGGCTCCATTTGACTGATCGTACTAGGCTAGCATGGTAATACCGGCTCCATTTGACTGATTGTACTAGGCTAGCATGGCAATACTGGCTCCATTTGACTGATTCGTACTCGGCTAGCATGGCAATACCGGCTCCATTTGACTGATCGTACTAGGCTAGCATGGCAATACCGGCTTCATTTGACTGATCATACTAGGTTAGCCTGGTAATACCGGCTCCATTTGACTGATCGTACTAAGCTAGCCTGGTAATACCAGGTCCATTTGACTGTTTTTACCAGTCTAACCTGACACCACAGGTTCCATTTGACTATTTCTTCCAGTCTAACCTGACACCGCAGGCTCCATTTTATACAGCTTATATTTGTAGCCTAGTTTATTTAACGGGCAGTTCAAACCTTTTCACGGGCCCACATTTTACTACAGGAACTTAATATACTTGGGCTACTAGCACCTAGGACCTCCTGATTCGAGTGAAATTTCAACTAACGACTACTCTAAACAGACTGTGAAGAAGACTCATTGCTTACAGGACTTGGTGTTTACAGGATTCAGTGTTTACAGGACTCAGTGTTTACAGGACTCATTGCTTACAGGACTCAGTGTTTATAGGACTCAGTGTTTATAGGACTCAGTGTTTACAGGACTCAGTGTTTACAGGACTAATTGTTTACAGGACTCGGTGTTTACAGGACTCGGTGTTTATAGGACTCGGTGTTTACAGGACTTGGTGTTTATAGGACTCGGTGTTTACAGGACTCATTGTTTACAGGACTCGGTGTTTACAGGACTCGATGTTTATAGGACTCGGTGTTTACAGGACTTGGTGTTTATAGGACTCGGTGTTTACAGGACTCATTGTTTACAGGACTCGGTGTTTATAGGACTCGGTGTTTACAGGACTCGGTGTTTACAGGACTCGGTGTTTACAGGACTCATTGTTTACAGGACTCGGTGTTTATAGAACTCGGTGTTTACAGGACTCAGTGTTTACAGGACTCAGTTTTTATAGGACTCGGTGTTTACAGGACTCATTATTTAGTAATATTGGTCCTCTCTGGCTAGCAAGGATTTCTTGGAACGAAAACATCCTTAGTAAATAACATTTATTTTTATTAAAAAATTGTCAGGATGTCACATAGTTGTCACTTTAGGGTCATGATGTCAAATAGTTGTCACTTTAGGGTCAGGATATCACATAGTTTTCACTCTAGGTTCAGGATGTCCTGCAAAGACACATAGTTGTCACGCTAGGGTCAGGATGTCCGGCAAAGTCACATAGTTGTCACGTTAGGGTCAAGATATCCTGCAGTCACATAGTTGTCACGCTAGGGTTAAGATATCCTGCAGTCACATAGTTGTCACGCTAGGTTCAGGATATCCTGCAAACCAGAGTCCAAGTGATTCTTCCTAAATTCACTGGAAAACAACTAAACAGTTTAACAACAATCCCAGTGAGGGGATTGTCGGCTACCGCCTCTGAATGTACGTGTCCTCTGATTGGCGGAGTGAGGGACTACCAGCCAATGATTGCCAAGGAAGGAGGTACCAACTCAGCAAGGCTGGACCAGGAGGGGGGCTAGATCGCGAGGTCACAGGGTCGAGTCCCACCAACTTCTGTCGACTAGAGTCAGATATTTATTCTCTGGTTCCCGGAAATGGGTAAGAGCATGGAGGTGTGGGGATGCGTTCAACCATAGGGGTCTTGGTTCGGATCCCGGTTAGCTAACCTTCCCCTGGGCCAGGTTGAGAGGTGATACCAAGCTCTCTCTGTAGGTCCAAGGTGGCGATATCTCCAGAGAATCTGACCACGGAAGGTACTGGCCAGGTGGTCTGGCCAATTGTCTATTAACCACGTTGTCTACAACAATGTACTAAATAGAAAGTGAGGGAAGAAAATGAGCAGTTCGCCCTTCAAGGTCTTCTTGTTTATCTTCTGACAGCACTCACCCTATTCCTCTGACGAATATAAACACTCGCTCTATTTGAGTCTGGACAGCATTGACTTGCATTTAAAAACTATTTTTTTTGTTTCCTTTTGTAGATAGACATTCCTTCTGGAAATTTCGTGAGTAAACTAAATCTCTTGAGTTGAAGACGATTAGATAAAACAAGTTTGAAATTAAAATTACTTCAAGATTAAAAATAACATTTTTGTGAAAATGTAAGACTATTTTAAGAATGTATGTTTTTTGTTTCAATGTTGTATCGTTAAAACACTCCGAAAAAAACTTAGATACATTAACTTGAAGAATCCTCTCTTGACCTGTAGTGACGTCACATGTAGACACATCTAAATGTTGTGAAACGTGTTTTTAGGACTTTTATTTAACAGTTTAAAATTAATATTAAATATGTTCAAAGTTAATTGTGACATTTTGAATGTAAGAAACGAAACCTAATTAATTGTTTTGCCAAATTGACTTATTTGCCCTTAATATATAAATAATGGCTAATTATGTATTTTTTTATGAAAATCTACCATATCAAAGCTATACACATTTTTATTTAATAAAATATGCCATAGTGCTTTGCCAGATAAAAGTACCAACAGCAACGTCACCATTTGCTCATTATCACAACAACCAATCAATGTTTTCGGTACAAAATTTCCCCCAATCAAACAGCATCTCTTTGACTGGAGCGCAGACATGGACGCTCAGGAAAAAGGATAATAATTGTTTCGAAAGGTATGAGGTGTGGGGTTGTAGGAGGATATAAAGGATAAAGTGGACACATCTGGTTACTGATGAAGAAGTTAGAAGAACAGTCAATGGAAAGAAAACTATTTTGCAGAGAAGAAACGTATTATTGAGTGACGTCATATAAGGCAAGGTGTAAGGAGACCAGGAAGATGACAAATTCAACTGATTGATGAAATCAAGCAAAGAAGGAAAGATGAAGCTTCTGGATAAAAAGAAAGGAACCTGTTGATAGGACAATCTGGGGAACTAAAATTGGACAAGGCAACGGACCTGCCGAATGACAGACCATCCAATAATAATTTTAACGAAATAAATAGAATAAAATGACTAATACAGCCAACACTTTAAAATAGATAGCGTTGTTTGTTTGAACAACTTAACCACATGAGACATTCTCAGTGCTAGACACACATGAGAGGTTGTTTCTCCAGGACAGAACATACTCAACAATGTTGCTGGAGCAAATGAACTTTTCAAACATTAACATCGTTAATTTGGCAGAAAAACGTTACTGTTGGAATATTTCAAACATCATTTTACAACTCAGTTTCGATATCTGTTTATGTCCTCTTCTAAGATTCGTTGCTTTGTTAATAACTAAATTAATTGGCCCCAAGGATTGAGGTGAGGTGCAAATGGCATCACTGATACTACTTTAATATACAACACGTGGTAACAGAGGAGAATGTTACTATTCCAGACACATGTGGTAACAGAGGAGAATATTACTATTACAGACACACGTGGTAACAGAGGAGAATGTTACTATTCCAGACACACGTGGTAACAGAGGAGAATGTTACTATTGAAGCCCTCCTGCGAGGTTTAGTTGAGTTGGCAACAGTGTGAGGTATGTTCTGAGGAAGATGAGGACATAGTTTGTTAGACCTCCTGTGCTCAGCAATCAGTTATTAATGTATGCACTCCTCGGGGGATGGATGTCTTGTTAAACTCTCGACAGACAGTAAATCCTGTGTGGATCCTCGGGGTGGAGGAGGCAATTATAAACATCAACATAAATATTATTGCGAATTTGTTGCTGTTTGGTTGTCTCGAGAGCCCAATTTGTCAAATATACACGCACAGGGCTTCTAGCACCTGGAACTTACATCGGTTTGGTCACTGATATCGGCTTTCCTGTTGAATTGACGTAGATACCTCCCCAACCCGCATTTGTGGGCACAGAGATTAAATATCAGGCTCATCCAGTCTGGTTTCCCATTCCTCCTCCAAGCAAGTACCATACGTGCAGCACGGGCAGTAAGACGCGTGGGAAAGAAAAACCCCTTCATCCCCTCCGCCCAAAAATATATTTGCTCGTATACGCCATCCCAGCCATTTCTCCAGAGAACATCCGGACAGCAGCCAGGTCTAGTTCTGCCCTGCAATGAAGGGACTGTAGCACTACAACCCTGTAAATTCTTCCAGAAAACATCCGGACAACAGCCAGGTCTAGTACTGCATTGCAATGAAGGTATTGTAACAATCCATCCCAGCCATTTCTCCAGAGAACATCCGGACAACAGCCAGGTCTAGTAATGCCCTGCAATGAAGGTATTGTAACAATCCATCCCAGCCATTTCTCCAGAAAACATCCAGACAACATCCAGGTCTAGTACTGTCCTGAAATGAAGGTACTAGATGTAGTTGCTACGGTTACTTCCCAAACGTGGACCATTTCCAACAAAATTTGTCGGGGACATTTTGAAACATAGGCCGAACAACTTTGGATATATTTGCTTTAATGTTGACATCTATTGCAGTGCAGACGTAATAAAACACGTGGACAATGGATATTATCTATTAATATAATGTACTATTGAGTGAAGCAGTCAATCTTTACTTTCTCTTGACATCTTGAATAGAGAAAGTATTGTGATCGTCAAAAAAATCGCTGTCCAGATTTTGATAAATGTCGACGTTTCATGATCCTCTGAAACAAAAAAGTAGTTTTCGCGATTCTGTCCGTCTGTCTGTCAGTCAGTCTGTACCTCGGGCTGGAGCTGAAACTATTTTACAGATTGGGCTAAAACTTTATATCGGGGGTGTTCATAAGGTCCTCCGAAGGAATTTTTGGAATAAGATATCCAACCCTAAATTTAAGGGTAGTTTACTGAAGGGCAAAATGAGAAAACATTGATTCTCTCGAAATTCGCTCAAACGATTTTGATTACATTTTATATCTAGACACTGTTTATTATTTTAAACAAAATGGCAATTTTCATTTCCTTATGAAAATGATTTTAAGGTTACTTTACATGAAGAAAATTTTCTAATTTTGGTCATTTTTTCGCAAATACTTGAGATACTAAAGAACTTATCATTGTAAAGTTGTAGTACTATTAAAGATAAAATCTTTTATTTGAAATATATTTTTATAAAACCAGTAATTTCTTAACTATAAGCAAATGTATATAGGCTACTTTTTAATTCAGGCCTTTGAAAATGAATTTGATTCTTATACTCTTTGGTGGACAAAGATGTTTCTCTTTTCTCTATTTTTCTGTAACAGTATTCCTAGTTCCTAATTCCATAGAGTAAGTAGGTAACAGTGTATATTATTTCATTTATGATCTTTGGTGTAATGTTTCTACTCCACTGTTCACAGAACTACTAACATAACTAATGGTGTACATATTATTAGCTGATAGCACACCCCTTGACACATTGCATGTGAAATGAGTGTCCCATCAAAGTGAGCCGAATTCATTGTTAACGTCGTATTCGTGCTGTTACAACTCTGCTCAACAAAAGAGCTATTACCTTCATCACAGGTCCCTATGGCTATAATACTTACATTCTATGCAGCTTTATCACGCAAACACAATTTCATTATAATTGGACGGAAAATACATAAAAATAATTGTACTACTTTAAAATATCCATAAAAGATAAACATTATTTTATAATTACAAGCCACCATAGTTTAATAATAACATGATATAATTATATTCAACCAATTCTTACATTTTCTACTATTTTACTGTTTTCAACTGCTATTATTTCACCACTTCTTACCCTAACAGAGCAGGGATGACAAAGATAGAAATAAAGGAAACGTACCATATTGTGTGGAGGGAGAGTGGGAAACCACTCTCTCGGTACACCCTACCAGGATTCAAATCATTGGACGTCCAGTCTAATACGGGAATTACGCCTTTGAACCAAGACTTCCCAAAGTTTTTAGAACCATGCTCCGATCTTTAGACTGGCCAGCACTTGTAACTGACCCAGCTTTGAACATGAGGATTGTGCTCCAATAGACTGGCCAGCACTTGTAGCTGACCCAGCTTTGAACATGATGATTGTGCTCCAATCTTTATACTGGCCAACACTTGTAACTGACCCAGCTTTTGAACATGATGATTGTGCTCCAATAGACTGGCCAGCACTTGTAGCTGACCCAGCTTTGATAAACATGAGGATTGTGCTCCAATCTTCAGACTGGCCAACACTTGTAACTGACCCAGCTTTGATAAATATGAGGATTGTGCTCCAATAGACTGGCCATCACTTGTAGCTGACCCAACTTTGATAAACATGAGGATTGTGCTCCAATAGACTGGCCAGCACTTGTAGCTGACCCACCTTCAATAAACATGAGGATTGTGCTCCAATAGACTGGCCAGCACTTGTAACTGACCCAGCTTTGACAAACATGAGGGAGGAGTTTTAATTCAATTATTCTTACAACAGTTTATTTATTTATTACTGAACATCATTTTAAAAATAACTGATATGTTTCTCACAATAAGGCGTGTGGGAAAGTTACACATGCTATCTGTTCTTGTTAATGACGTCATTGAACGTCCACGTCAACGTGACTCATTTTCGGGCGAGAAAACCTCTATAAATAATTAGAGTTTTGTTTCAAAATTAGGTTTCGATTCCTACAATCCCCTGAACATCCAACTTCACAGATGTACGAAAGTGTGAAAGGTAGCAGCACCTTCAAAGCAGAAGTAACAGACATCCAGAAGTAACAGATGGCCAGAAGTAGCAGACTGCCAGGAGTAACAAACTGCCAGAAGTAACAGATGGCCAGAAGTAGCAGATGGCCAGAAGTAGTAGACAGCCAGAAATAACAGACTGCCAGAAGTAACAGATGGCCAGAAGTAGCAGACGGCCAGAAGTAGCAGATGGCCAGAAGTAGTAGACGGCCAGAAATAACAGACTGCCAGAAGTAACAGATGGCCAGAAGTAGCAGACGGCCAGAAATAACAGACTGCCAGAAGTAACAGATGGCCAGAAGTAGCAGACGGCCAGAAATAACAGACTGCCAGAAGTAACAGATGGCCAGAAGTAGCAGACGGCCAGAAATAACAGACTGCCAGAAGTAACAGATGGCCAGAAGTAGCAGACGGCCAGAAGTAGCAGATGGCCAGAAGTAGTAGACAGCCAGAAGTAACAGACTACCAGAAGTAGCACACAGCCAGAATTCCACTCAGTTTCTTATGGTTGAACTTTGGAAACAAGCTGTCGAATGGCTACAAAATGTTTTTTGTCGGGGATCCCCCAAACTTCGTTTCTGTACCCACAGTTTGTGAACCCCTGCCTTAGACCGAAGCGTGTGATTGTAATGTTAAACCCATGTCTAGTTATCGCGCCCAGAAAGAACGCAAGCCTCCATGTTTTGTGAAGCCGCCGCACAATAGAAGGTCCCGAGGCTGCACAAGTACCAGAGTTCCTCGTCTCATGAGGTATTGTTAACCTCTAGAGGCGACAAGAGTCGAACTATAGACCTTACACACATCAACCCACGACACAAAGACACTCGTGACCTTGAGAGTCTTGAACCCAGACTCCAGTAAGACCAATCATGAACGTCGGAATTAGATCGGGATGAAAGAAACCATTTCTTTTGAATAACATTTCATTGAAGGAGACAATTGTCCATGACTTCAATTATTACAATATTCCCTTTCAAGACAAAGAGAGACCGGACAATCGGTGTTATTATCCACTTAGCACCCCATTATCCGGTATAATAGCTACAGTCTGACTTTCATAGGAAGCCGTTATTTGAAAACTAGAGACTCGTGTTGCCATAATGGCGAAAATAAATAATACAATTGTAATTACATTCTTAGTCTGTTTAATTAATTATGTTAAGTTAAATAATTATAGATTAATCCATAGGGAAGTTTTATTGGAAGCTTTAGATATATTTTATATTAACTTTATAGTTGATAAATCAAATAGGCTAAGACATATTTCTAGAATACCAAATGTCAGTGACTTGCACTCAATGTTGGTGGAGGAAAGGTGGGTTCTTATAGAAATCAATCAAGGTTTAAGTAGGAGACTGACCCCCTTTGGTGGTCAGATGGTTTAAGGCGGTGCTTCTCAAACTTTTTAGTCACGTGGACTATCAAGCCAGGGAACAGCTGATTCACCCCCCCCCC
>CABFWO010000533.1:0-61443 GCA_902155825.1 Timema genevievae | reverse complement strand
CCCCCCCGATGTAAGATAAACGATAACAAATATGATCATAGATTCATAATATGCTATAGGGCTAAATTAGACATAATACAATTTTAACTACTTTTACTTTTGACTATCCGGCCTAAAGTGGTGGAATTCCGGGCCGGATAAAGGAAAAGCCGGATAGTACGGAATCAAGAGTGCACATAATTTCAGTATGTGTTTGCCTACTTTTTAAAATTAATTTTCACAGAGCATTTAACTTTGTTTTAATAAAATCTGCCCATTTTTTGACTGCGATGTAAAATAGGAACACAATAATTTTAGGGGGACAGTAAACATTAAGCGAGGAAGAAATTTTTAAAAATCTTTACAATACAGTGATTTATTTTGGAAATGGGACATCTGCTACAAGTGAAAATAGAGCGTCAAATGGAGTACATTATAGATTCCGTAAATGTTTTATAGTGGACATGTACCGGTTTGTTTATTTTAAAACGCACTTGTTAACACCGAGAACTGGGCCGGATGGTTGCGACTCTAGTGTACATTTACAAATAATTACAATATAAAAGAAAACATACGTATTATATTGGTACATTCATAATCAATAATAGTTCATGTGAAGAAAGGAACTGTTTGCACGACTTTAAATTATTATTATTATTACTATCAAAATCTGGAGCAATTTATTGTCCATCAACCTTAAAGTCTGATTCAACACTAAGATGATTTAATTCCACATTTTTTCATCACAAAGAGCAGAAAGACTCGCTCGCACAAGTAATTTGTTGGCTGATAGAAAACTATATTAAAAGTACAAATGCCCCTTTCAAAGCTGTAGACACAAGGGATGTAACCAAACCCACCACCCCTTTCAAAGCTGTGGAAACAAGGGATGTAGCCAAACCCACCCCCCCTTTCAAAGCTGTGGAATACAAGGGATGTAGCCAAACCCACCACCCCTTTCAAAGCTGTGGAAACAAGGGATGTAGCCAAACCCACCACCCCTTTCAAAGCTGTAGATACAAGGGATGTAGCCAAACCCACCACCCCTTTCAAAGTTGTGGACACAAGGGATGTAGCCAAACCCACCACCCGTTTTCTCGACGAGCTTTAAAATGGACAAGCGTCTCCATTGTGGTTAATATATAGCTCTGATTTACCCTTTTATATAACATTTTATAAGATCTAATAGGAATATAAAGGCATGTCACGTGTTCCTTGGACCATCTGGTGGATCCCTGGGGTCTGCGGACCCCACTTTGAGAATCTCTGCTTTAAACAATTAAAAAAAAATCTGTTGGTAGATTAAAATAAACTCACCCCGTTACCAATACCGATTGGGTACTTGTGATTGGCCGTATTTTTATAAATAAAAATTATACATTTCTTATGATTTTCTTCCAACTGTTCTGTTAACCGGCCTCGTAGAGTAACGGTCAGAGGTCCAGACACGTATTATTATTATTGTTATTATCTATTATGTCCCATGCTGTACATGCGTAAATTAAAACCAAGTCCCACGTGTACCTAAATAGGATTGTAATGATGATGATGATGATTTCTAAAGTCTGGCGAAGAGGACATGTCAGATGAGTTACTGGTGTATATAATCATACAAAGTTTAGTAACTCCTGGTTTAAGGTGTCAAGAGACTGGGATGTCGGTGATGTGTGGGGATCAGGGTATTGAAGGGTGAACCTCCTCTAGCTTACACCTTCCTTGTCCCCAGAACATTAACTTAGCTATTTCATACACGTTGAAGCCAGACGGTTAATGAGAGGAGGGCCAAAAGAATTAATCAAGTAGGGATCCCCCTTTTTATAAGTCATTAAAAAACACTGACCACTGTTGCTGTTTTGGGTGAAATATCTCCCTAATCTCCAAGGGCGTAGAAAGGGGGTCTAGATCCCCCCCTGAGATTTGTTGGATCCCCCCCTTGTCCATATATACATTTACAAAATTATTGTTATAATTTTTTTTCTTTTACTACAGTTTTAATTGTATATGTCATCAACCAACTACTAGTTAATGAATATTTTAATAGGTATTCACCTTCAAGATGTAAAACTAACGACTGTAAAATGAATTCTGTCAACATTTCAAATTACTTTATTTCCCCACATTCAATGTGGTATTGGAAAACAAAGGACGTTTCTTAGAATGAATTTGTCAATTGTAAGATCTACCTTGAGGAGTTAACAAGAGGAAAGAGCAGTTTAATTAGCAGAACAACTGTCAGTTATGGAGCTTGTAGCTTATGTATGTAGCATCCTTGCCCACCCATTCTTTTAAAACACCCACTCACACAAAACATTATTTTGTAACTATAAAAATTATGAAATCAAACACACAATTTAAACAACATTGCTAGTTTTCTTGCGCCCCGTCTTACTACCCGTTCGGGCGTTCGGGTTATACGCTTATGTAATAATTACACTAATCGGTTAGAGATTAAGAAGGCTTAATTTACAGAAAGTGCATCTGCATTTGCGTGGAGGGAGAGTGGAAACATACTTAGTAAAAACCACCCTCAGTGCACCCAACCAGGATCGAACCCCGATCTCTCTGTCGTTGGCAGTCTAGTCCAAGACGAGAGTAGCGCGTTAGACCACGTGGCAACCGATAAGGGTTATTGTTAGTTAATACAGGGTTGTGAAAGGACTCCCGGTGAGTAAAAGAACAACCATCAGAAACTATTCCCCACGAGACTTCGAAGGAGGTGAGATTATTTTTAAGTTTATTCCCCCACGTTTCACTATCTATTCGGTTATAGACCTAAGTACGCTACTAATTACGTTATTTTTGTAAGAATGATAAAGGTAGAACAGGGAGAGTAAAGGTATCCGCATTTGCATGCGTAAAGATTGGGAAACAGTTTAGATGAAACCATCCTCAGTACTCTCAGCCGTGATTCAAACCCCAACTATCCCCATCACCGGCAAACCTGGCTTGACCATGTGTTCACTGGCGCGGGTAGTAATAATGTAAATGCTGCTAACATTAACAATATTGTATTTTATAATATAATTTGTTTACAAAACGCTTTATTCTTTTTGAACATAATTATTTATTTTTTCTTTCTCGCACAAAGAAAGAATATTGTGATTGTGAACAAATAATACTTCGAGATTATGATGAATATTGACATTAATTTGCCTCCAAGCCCAAGAAAGTGTATTTGTACATTCTGCCTGTCCCTCTGTCTGTCTGTCTGTACCTGGGACACAACAGAAGTAGTTTGGTGGATTTTATTCAAACTTGATATGTAGCCAATACATACTTTTTGCCGTGTTTTAATTTTCAATTCTAGCTCTATAAAATAAGTTGTTTATTGACTATTTTTATTTGAAATTTTTCGGAAATGCCTTTAACAATTTTGTTTAAAAAAGGGTTTCTGGGTTGTATTTGACAAGACAAATAATACTGTACACCTATTTTTTGAGGGGAGAAAATTCGTTTGGAAGTATTTTATCAACGAATAAGTTTTAAAAATTATACAAAGTATTGTATTTAATGATTTTTTTTACATTATTAATAGCAAGGGCATAGAAATTCCAGGGTCAGGGGGACGGGGGTTCCAACCCCCCTTGGAATTTGATGTATAAGTTACGTATACAACTTTTGTAGGTTAAAGGTATAGCACAATTTTCTAGTGGACCCCCCTAAAATATGACATTACCTAGAGCTGTGAATAATAATTACAAATGTCACCTGCCATGTTCAATACGGGCTGTTATCTAGCTTCTGACCAGTCGTGTGAGTGTGTGTGAGTGTGTTAGCGATTGCACACATCGTAACTCACAGGTCTTGTGTCGACGGGAGGTGCCCTTTAATTCAAAGTGGTTTCGTGGATTGCTTCACACATTAGCAAGAGTATAAATATCAACCGGGGTCATCGCTTTAAGATCGTCTCTTGTCTTCGTGGTAAGGTACAGCCATGTGCAGGTCATACTGCCACCAGGGTACAGCCATGTACAGGTCATACCGCGACCAAGGTACAGCCATGGGCA
Source organism: Timema genevievae (assembly GCA_902155825.1). Taxonomy (NCBI): domain Eukaryota; kingdom Metazoa; phylum Arthropoda; class Insecta; order Phasmatodea; family Timematidae; genus Timema; species Timema genevievae. The sequence continues at coordinate 57,457 of CABFWO010000533.1, read as the reverse complement.
GGTTCATACTGCCACCAGGGTACAGCCATGTACAGGCCATACTGCCACCAGGGTACAGCCATGTAGAGGTCATACTGTCACCAGGATACAGCCATGTACAGGCCATACTGCAACCAGGGTACAGTCATGTACAGGTCATACTGCAACCAGGGTACAGCCATGTAGAGGCCATACTGCAACCAGGGTACAACCATGTACAGGCCATACTGCCACCAGGGTACAGCCATGTAGAGGCCATACTGCAACCAGGGTACAGTCCATGTACAGGCCATACTGCCACCAGGGTACAGCCATGTAGAGGCCATACTGCCACCAGGGTACAGCCATGTACAGGCCATACTGCAACCAGGGTACAGCCATGTGCAGGCCGTACTGCAACCAGGGTACAGCCATGTAGAGGTCATACTGCAACCAGGGTATAGCCATGTACAGGTCATACTGCAACCAGGGTACAGCCATGTAGAGGTCATACTGCCACCAGGGTACAGCCATGTAGAGGTCATACTGCTACCAGGGTACAGCCATGGACAGGTCATACACTTCCACCAGGGTACAGCCATGTACAGGCCATACTGCCACCAGGGTATAGCCATGTACAGGCCATACTGCAACCAGGGTACAGCCATGTAGAGGCCATACTGCCACCAGGGTACAGCCATGTACAGGCCATACTTCCACCAGGGTACATCCATGTACAGGCCATACTGCCACCAGGGTACAGCCATGTACAGGTCATACTGCCAACAGGGTACAGCCATGGGCAGGTCATACTGCAACCAGGGTACAGCCATGTACAGGCCATACTCCCATCAGGGTACAGCCATGTACAGGTAATCCTTCCACTCCACCTTAAATCGCTTCACTCCATCTCTTACACCTCTTGTGGCCTAAGTGGAGTGGAAGAGTTTTTACCGACATAGCGATGAGGGTTTCTGTTATGATCACTGATTGCTAAGGGAGGTCATACTCTACGTTTGACATAATGTATCCAACACCGGTTCCACACCGGTTCTACACCGGTTCTGCAGTTGAACTCACGTGTGGAGCCGATGAACTGTATCACGGGATGGTCAAGGTCGACTGGAAAATCACCGGGAATTTACCGAATAAAACCCCTGCGGTCAAGAGCACATGCAAGGAGTTGGATTGTGGATTGGTTCTGGTCAGGATTATTGAAATGAAACAAGACTTGATCTGAATTAACAGCAGAGCAGCGTAGGTGTGTTCTTACTGGAGACAATCCTCTGTGAGTCATGGTACTCTTCTGGTACTGGCCTGTAGGTCTCAGGTGCTGGTAGCCCTGGTACTGTCCTGTAGCTCCCAGGTGCTGGTAGCCCTGGTACTGGCCTGTAGCTCCCAGGTGCTGGTAGACCTGGTAGTGTCATGTAGCTATCAGGTGCTGGTAGACCTGGTACTGGCCTGTAGCTCCCATGTGCTGGTAGACCTGGTAGTGTCATGTAGCTCCCAGGTGCTGGTAGACCTGGTAGTGTCATGTAGCTATCAGGTGCTGGTAGACTTGGTAGTGCCATGTAGCTATCAGGTGCTGGTAGACTTGGTACTGGCCTGTAGCTCCCAGGTGCTGGTATAACTGGTACTGGCCTGTAGTTCCCAGGTACTGGTAGACCTGGTAATGCCCTGTAGCTCTCAGGTGCTGGTAGACCTGGTAATGCCCTGTAGCTCTCAGGTGCTGGTAGCCCTGGTACTGTCCTGTAGCTCCCAGGTGCTGGTATACTTGGTACTGGCCAGTAGCTCTCAGGTGCTGGTAGACCTGGTACTGTCATGTAGCTCTCAGGTGCTGGTAGCCCTGGTACTGTCCTGTAGATCCCAGGTGTTGGTAGACCTGGTACTGTCCTGTAGCTCTCAGGTGCTGGTAGACCTAGTATTGTCCTGTAGCTCCCAGGTGCTGGTAGCCCTGGTAATGTACTGGTACTGTCCCAGAGACCACAGTCAGGGCAATGTCCTGATCTTGTGAAGATATAAAATGGGGGGAGAGGGGGTTATTTCAGGAATCCTGGTCACAAGAAACCACAACTCGGGTCTCCATTCCTCTTCTATGCTATTATTTATCTTCATCTCTCTCTCTCTCTACCTCACACGGACGCTCGCAGGTTACACAACTATTTTGATATTATATTTAATTATGACTCTCACAACAACCAGCGAAGATGTCGTTACAAAGAACAAAACAAACCTCCATTGAAATATCGACACAAGTAAACCTGGTATTTTTTTCACAGGCCAATGTTTGTTATTGGTCAGGCCCTTGCCAAGGTCCGTCCCCGAACATCTACCAACGTAAGGACTAGGCGAGATGTTAGCACGTCTGACTCTTACTGTGGATTCACACGTTTCGCTTGGGACACCCAATCAAATCTCAAAACCAACCCACTCGATCAGAGCGCATGCGCCTACAAAGCAAGATACAAGCGGACAGCTGTGTCTACGGTTGTGACATGATTTGAAATAACTATTTAAATGGAAAGTGTGTGTTGTTCTGTTTGGATTGTTTTGAGATACATCACAATCATCTGAAAACATCCATCAGGATATTAATATTAAACGTCTGTTCATCACCTGGACAATACATGTGTCGGACATCAGCTGTTTATAGTTATTGTTGCAAAGCATCATGGGTACAATATATTATACTCTATGCTCTCGTGTGACTCAAGTCTATCCTTGAGACCGGGGTTTGAGTCCCGACTGGGTGAACTACATGTAACTTCCTCACTATTCTCAATCATATCTTCTCTTCCAACGAACGTTAATAGTGCTCAAGAAAACTCACCTTCCTCATGCTGGTACGACAGGCTCTTTCTCCAATACTGGCCCTTAATCTTTCCAATTGTAATAGTAATAATAAAGCTAGTTGAAAGATCACCGCAAACAATTAGGATAGTAGCTTGTTCATAACAAGTGTTTGGCATGGTCTCGACTGGTTCCCCTCGGGGCAAAGCCCCTCGGAGTCCACAAACACCCTCGTCAATATAGCTATTAGATAGTATCTTCATAGAACGAGGATACTTCCTACCTTGCAACTGCACCATCCAAGGGATGAGGAGGTTTCGAGAGGAACAAATGTGGACTAATCAAACTCAGGACATAAATGTCCGTTAGATCATTATTGCTCCAAGGACATCTTGTGAAAACCGGCGCACCTTGTGGTCTTGATTATCTGAGTTTCATCAACCTGTATTTATATCTTGCTAAGTTTGTGTTACTATCCTGCTATCTTACCAACTTGTGTTATTATCCTGCTATCCTACCAACTTTTTGTGTTATTATCTTGCTATCCTACCAATTTTTTAATTTATTTTCTTGCTATCTTACCAAATGTTTGTTTTATTATCTTGCTATCTTTCCAACTGTTTGTGTTATCATCTTGCTATCTTACCAACTGTTTGTGTTATTATCTTGCTATCTTACCAACTGTTTGTGCTATTATCTTGCTATCTCCTCGGGGCAAATACTTGATCTTGTAAAAGTCGTCACTGTGGAAAATCACCAGCTCGGTCGACTGTAAGAATAACTGTAGAGTTCCAGGAAATTGTCAACTGTTTGAATGAATGAGTATTTGTGTATATCTGAAACATGTTATATGTATGATAATTTATACATTCAACCTTATGATATATCATATAGTGTTTCAAAACCAAAATGTACAGGATGTTAGATCCTAGGAACCATACCAACAAGCATAATCAGCACCGGGGACACATATATCCACATAATCGGTTGTTTCAGTGGAATCACGACACTTAGATGCGAATGTCACATTTATATTAAGTACGGATTATGATTAAAATACTTTCTCCAAAAGGGTATTTTTGTCTCAAATTACGGACCCTACAATAATGTTCAAAGTATAAAACTCCGAGAAAAAATGTACAATCCCGGACAAGAGTTTGTACCTCCGCTGTCCCTCGTGTTTGGCAAAATGCCACGGAGTGCTATCTTTGAGACACGAAGCTGGAACAATAAATAACCCTATATAAAGCTGAGCCGGGCATTCAACCCGGGAAAGACACGAGGGAACTCTGGTGGAGATGTTAGGAAGATATCAGTCTCATCTATAACTCTGGTCAGTCTCTCTGTCCACTCAGCCACAGACATGATAGAACCAGTGTCCTATAGACCTTTAGTCAGTCTCCCTGAACAGACAGGATGTAACCAGAGTATACTAAACCTTGTAGTCAGTCTCCCTGAACAGACAGGATGTAACCAGAGTATACTAGACCTGTAGTCAGTCTCCCTGAACAGACAGGATGTAACCAGGGTATACTAGACCTGTAGTCAGTCTCTTTGAACAGACAGGATGTAACCAGGGTATACTAGACCTGTAGTCAGTCTCCCTGAACAGACAGGATGTAACCAGGGTATACTAGACCTGTAGTCAGTCTCAATAAACAGACAGGATGTAACCAGGGTATACTAGACCTGTAGTCAGTCTCTCTGAACAGACAGGATGTAATCCAGGGTATACTAGACCTGTAGTCAGTCTCTCTGTACAGACAGGATAGAACCAGGGTATACTAGACCTGTAGTCAGTCTCCCTGAACAGACAGGATGTAACCAGAGTATAACTAGACCTGTAGTCAGTCTCTCTGAACAGACAGGATGTAACCAAAGTATACTAGACCTGTAGTCAATCTCCCTGAACAGACAGGATGTAACCAGAGTATACTAGACCTGTAGTCAGTCTCTCTGAACAGACAGGATAGAACCAGGGTATACTAGACATGCATTCAGTCTCTCTGAACAGACAGGATGTAACCAGGGTATACTAGACCTGTAGTCAGTCTCCCTGAACAGACAGGATAGAACCAGGGTATACTAGACCTGTAGTCAGTCTCCCTGAACAGACAGGATGTAACCAGGGTATACTAGACCTGTAGTCAGTCTCTCTGTATCAGACAGGATAGAACCAGGGTATACTAGACCTGTAGTCAGTCTCTCTGTACAGACAGGATAGAACCAGGGTATACTAGACCTGTAGACAGTCTCTCTGTACAGACAGGATGTAACCAGAGTATACTAGACCTGTAGTCAGTCTCCCTGAACAGACAGGATGTAACCAGGGTATACTAAACCTGTAGTCAGTCTCTCTGAACAGACAGGATGTAACCAGGGTATACTAGACCTGTAGTCAGTCTCTCTGAACAGACAGGATGTAACCAGGGTATACTAGACCTGTAGTAAGTCTCTCTGAACAGACAGGATGTAACCAGGGTATACTAGACCTGTAGTCAGTCTCAATAAACAGACAGGATGTAACCAGAGTATACTAGACCTGCATTCAGTCTCCCTGAACAGACAGGATGTAACCAGGGTATAACTAGACCTGTAGTCAGTCTCTCTGAACAGACAGGATGTAACCAGGGTATACTAGACCTGTAGTAAGTCTCCCTGAACAGACAGGATGTAACCAGGGTATACTAGACCTGTAGTAAGTCTCTCTGAACAGACAGGATGTAACCAGGGTCCTTTAGACTTGCAGTCAGTCTCCTTGACCACTCAACCAACGAGACTGTGACTATGAAAAGGGTTTAATGCCAAACATGACTAATTCACGTGACCAGAATATAGTTTTTCGCCTGTTAATCTTTCCTGGTTTTTGTAAAGAATTCAGTGTCGCTGCCAACGGTGGATAATTTGTGGTTCTGTTTGTCGATGCTAGGCGACATGTTGTTGTACATGTAATGAAGAAATAACTAAAAGCTGGTCGTTACCATCACGTCACCGCCCAAACCGTCCGATGGGAGACACTCACCATTATCTGTCGGGGAAAAGGAAACAAACCTTTAAATTGACATTTTTACCAGGCGTCAAACCAAGCAGGTATGTTATTATTATTATTAGCACCGCGTCTTACTACCCGTTCGGGTTATACGCAAGCAGGTATGTTGACGGATTAATTAGCCAAGTTATTATATCTGTTAATTAGCCAAGCTATTATATCTGTTAATTAGACCAGCGATTATATTTGTTAATTAGCCAAGCTATTAAATTGTTAATTACGGTTATGGCCGCATTTAACTAAAATAGTCTTTATATTGAAAAATGACACCTGGACACATTCACCGAACCCGGGACCTTTGGTATAATACGTCAATGCTCTAACCACTGAGCTACCGAGGAATCAACCCGTGCTCGGGGTGATTCGTAACTCATATTTTAAGGCAGAGTCTGTAATGGACGCGATGATAAAATATTTAGTCAACGCCACCTTTTCCAGCCTGATTACAGTCTCCAGGAATGTGTATTACCTGCTTTGAGAAGTAACAGCTACCCTCTCCAGCCTGGTTACAGTCTCCAGGAATGTGTATTACCTGCTTGAGAAGTAACAGCTACCCTCTCCATCCTGGTTACAGTCTCACCAGGAATGTGTATTACCTGCTTGAGAAGTAACAGCTACCCTCCCAGTCTAGTTACAGTCTCCAGGAATGTGTAACACCTGCTTGAGAAGTAATAGCTACCCTCTCCAGCCTGATTACAGTCTCACCAGGAATGTGTATTACCTGCTTGAGAAGTAACAGCTACCCTCTCCAGCCTGATTACAGTCTCACCAGGAATGTATATTACCTGCTTGAGAAGTAATAGCTACTTTCCTAGTCTAGTTACAGTCTCCAGGAATGTGTATCTTACAATCAAACAAGCATTATTTTCCCATTACAACAATTTTGTGTCAAAATTAATTATGTTTGAGTTTTCATTCATTTATTAAATAAATACATATAGTGTTAAAACATACATATTCAAGATAAATGGCTAAGAATTACTCAAAAATATATAAGTTTACTAAAAAATTACGCAAACCATGAAAATATTACTCAAAAATCCCAAATTACCAAAAATAGTCTAATAATGAAATATAAAATTAAAGAATACGGTGCATTGCACAGACTTTTTCCTGCTTTTATCTTAAAATAAAGACATTTAGTAAAAACTAGCAAGATTTGTGTAGCGAAATAATACACATTGTCGCAGAAACACTCAACCAAAGAGCATAACAATTATTTTTTGTTTTCAAAAAGCTCCATAAGAAAAATAATATTATATATATATGCTTATAGCTCAGAAAGGATTGGTTTTATAAAAATGTATTTCAAATAAAAGATTTTTTCTTTAATAGCACTAAAACTTTACAATGGTAAGTCATTTCGTAATAAGGAGATATAACTAATCTCCTCCCTCCGAGAGTGTTTGGTTTGAATCCCGCCTGAATACCTCAAATGGAGGATTAGATCTGTCTGTAGGCCAACCTAATAAATTGGTACCAGACCTAATCACCTAAAATAGGAACCACAAGGACCTGGTTCGTTGGTATCAGTCTCCATGTTTGTATTGGGTGTGTCCGGTTTGTGAACCAGAGACCCCCCATGGTGAGGCCAGGTCTCAGGGCCAAGGATGGTAATATTGTTGTGGCCATGATATTGGTACGTCCTTACGTGAAAATAATATAGTGCACAGTTCTAAGAGGTCATTGACGTTGTTCAATTCAGGTCTATTGGGATTAACAGGGATCCCATGCAGATCCTGAAGGCTACATACTGACTAGCTTGAGAACAGCTCCTGAAGGCTACATACTGGCTAGCTTGATAACAGCTTCCTGAAGGCTACATACTGGCTAGCTTGAGAACAGCTCCTGAAGGCTACATACTGACTAGCTTGAGAACAGATCCTGAAGGCTACATACTGGCTAGCTTGAGAACAGATCCTGAAGGCTACATACTGGCTAGCTTAAGAACAGCTCCTGAAGGCTACATACTGACTAGCTTGAGAACAGATCCTGAAGGCTACATTCTAGCTAGCTTGAGAACAGATCCTGAAGGTTATATACTGACTAGCTTGAGAACAGATCCTGAAGGCTACATTCTGGCTAGCTTGAGAACAGATCCTGAAGGCTACATACTGGCTAGCTTGAGAACAGCTCCTGAAGGCTACATACTGGCTAGCTTGAAAACATATCCTGAAGGTTACATACTGGCTAGCTTGAGAACAGCTCCTGAAGGCTATATACTGACTAGCCTGAGAACAGCTCCTGAAGGCTATATACTGACTAGCCTGAGAACAGCTCCTAAAGGCTACATACTGACTAGCCTGAGAACAGCTCTTTTAGCATGAAATAATGGACGTAACAACATTTTGATGTTTACAATATTGAGTTGAAGGTCTCCATATAACATACATGTTTTAATACGTATTAAATGAAAGGGGATATATGTTGAAATGCTGTCTGACTTTCCATGAGTTTTCAGGGATTTAATGTTGAAATAATGTTTGACTTTAGAGTTTCCAGGGGTTTAATGTTGAAATACTGTCTGATTTAGAGTTTCCAGGGGTTACTGTTGAAATACTGTTTGATTTAGAGTTTCCAGGGAGTTACTGTTGAAATACTGTCTGACTTAAAGTTTCCAGGGGGTTACTGTTGAAATCTGTGCTAAGTAAGAATATCTACGGGGAAATGCTGGAGTACCTTCATGTGTGGAGCTAAGGCAAGATATTAGCAGTCCCAGGTGTGAATAAACTCAATCAGTCACACTCTTGTTCCAAACGTTCTCGTCTGGCAGGTGAACTCTACCAGGTGAACTAGTCCTGTATATGGATAGAGGATCTGAACGGTCCCAACCTCCCACGGGATCTGTCAGCTCAGTGGCTAGAGGGACCCTTGTAGAGCGGAATGGCCTAATATCCCAGGGGTAGCCTGTGACTGGACCTCACATCTTCCAACCTCCACCACGCCCTCTGCAAGTCTTTCTCTAGCGGTACAGTCCGTATAGCTCCTCTACTTTATACTAGTCCAACCTCCACCACGCCCTTCTGCAAGTCTTTCTCTAGCGGTACAGTCCGTATAGCTCCTCTACTTTATACTAGTCAAACCTCCACCACGCCCTCTGCAAGTCTTCATCTAGCAGTACACTCCGTATAGCTCTCTGTAAGTCTTCATCTAACAGTACATTCCGTATAGCTCTGTAAGTCTTCATCTAGCAGCACAGTCCGTATAGCTCTCTGTAAGACTTCCTCTAGCGGTACAGTCCGTATAACTCTGCAAGTCTTCCTCTAGCGGTACAGTCCGTATAGCTCTCTGTAAGTCTTCATCTAGCAGTACAGTCCGTATAGCTCTCTGTAAGACTTCATCTAGTGGTACAGTCCGTATAACTCTGCAAGTCTTCCTCTAGCGGTACAGTCCGTATAGCTCTGTAAGTCTTCATCTAGCAGTACAGTCCGTATAGCTCTCTGTAAGTCTTCATCTAGCGGTACAGTCCGTATAGCACTGCAAGTCTTCCTCTAGCGGTATAATCCGTCCCAATCATGTGACACTGTTCTTCCACTTTATACTAGTGGGACGCTCGTAAAACATTCTCAGAGCAGTTATTTTGTAAAGGTATCAATCAAAATACTCGCACACTTCCACGCCTTAGACTCACATAAACCATGTGTGGATTGAGACATGTTCCGGACACTGGTCCGTTCATATTTTAATGGGAGGGAGGGAGGGAGGTAATGTAATGATATGTTACGGCTGTTAGTTTAAATGCTAGCATTGCCCATTACTTAGCGGGGCGGGCACGTCTTTACTAGCTTCCAGGTCCGCGCAAGACTTCATTTGGTGAAGTGACTCCGACTATAACTCTTCTGGTGCTCTCTTATACCAGTGGAGAGCTTTGCTCAAGGTCGCGGGCACGTGAAACACGGATAAACACGTGCTGTATCAAACGAGCAATTTATTTATCCAGGCTTTATCAACTCCTACTAATTATCAAAATGATTTGGTGTTTGTCTGCTATTCTTTCACGCGAAAAACACATCGATTGAGATAAAATTTAGCTCGGACGTTTAGTTAGCATATAAGTTAGGTTAGTTAAAACGTACGTCCATCATTTTGTTTGAAGATGGTGGATTCAAAACACTATTTCTTTGCTATTTTAAAAGATTTTACTTATCGTATTTTCATTGGATCAAGTCAACATAGAAAAATATTTAGATATAGATTAGACACGACGGTCATCTTGAAAGAAAATGGCGACTAAATAACACTACATCTAGCCCGTACAGAGTTATGGGAAGTCTAATTTTAAATACTGCCTCAAGTGACAAGCCAGGCTCTATACCATCTGTGAAATTGTCTGTCTCGTTAAATATTATAAACTGTTGAATAAACTCTAATAGTCTACTCCTCTATTTTTGTTTATAGTTCCTATAACATGGGATACTAACAACTATTTTAACATTGTATACTAGCAACTATTTTAACATTGTATACTAGCAACTATTTTAACATTGTATACTAGCAACTATTTTAATATGGGATACTAACAAATATTTTAACACGGGATACTAGCAACTATTTTAACATAGGATACTAGCAACTATTTTAACATAGGATACTAGCAACTATTTTAACATTGGATACTAGCAACTATTTTAACATTGAATACTAGCAACTATTTTAACATTGGATACTAGCAACTATTTTAACATTGGGTACTAGCAACTATTTTAACATTGGATACTAGCAATTATTTTAACATTGGATACAAGCAACTATTTTAACATTGAATACTAGCAACTACTTTAACATTGGATGCTAACAACTATTTTAACATTGGATACAAGCAACTATTTTAACATTGGATACTAGCAATTATTTTAACATTGGATACTAGCAACTATTTTAACATTGGATATTAGCAACTACTTTAACATTGGATGCTAACAACTATTTTAACATTGGATACTTGTTATTAATCCCGTCCCGGCCGAAGAACGTGTCATTAGCTAGTTAAAATATTATTAGGGTCTAAATGAATTGGTTTAGAAATTAATCTAAGTATTGGAATCTCAGATTGATGAGAAGTCAACGAGGAAATATTATTTGATGAAAACTATAGAACACCTTGGTGTTAAATGTAGGATTCTGGTTACTGGAATAACAATAATTTCATAACTCACCATTTATATCTACCGAACTATTGTTATTTTTATTTCTGAAGAGCTAAGAAACTGTTAGTGGACAAATTATATATTCTTCTGTCATGAAGTTGGCCATTTTGGTTTTTTTTTAATTCAAGTTATTTTACATTTATTTGTTCAACCTCATAAACAGAATGTGTACAGGTAATTTAATGCTAACACGATCTAGATAGTTAATATTTCTTACGTAACAATGCAACTTGTCAAAATGACGTGCTAGGTTCCTCGTCTTGCAAAATACAACCTAAAGTATCTGGTTGTATTCATGTAGATGGACACATGTTAGATATTTATACACATATCAGTATTCTAATGAAAGAGTTTAAACATCACGGCATATATAACCTGTTTCTGTCTTCCGTACTGTCAACAATGTCTGATGGTGAGAACAATAGGTAGACAGACAGACACTAACAAGGTTATACTGACTGATACTAGTACAAGATGGACCTAATGACAGACAGTAACAGGGTTATACTGACTGATACTAGTACAAGATGGACCTAATGACAGACCGTAACAGGGTTATACTGACTGAGACTAGGACAAGATGGAACTAATGACAGACTGTAACAGGGTTATACTGACTAATACTAGGACAAGATGGACCTAATGACAAAGAGTAACAGGGTTATACTGACTGATACTAGTACAAGATAGACCTAATGACAGACAGTAACAGGGTTATTCTGACTGATACTAGGACAAGATGGACCTAATGACAGACTGTAACAGGGCTATACTGACTGATACTAGGACAAGATGGACCTAATGACAGACTGTAACAGGGCTATACTGACTAATACTAGGACAAGATGGACCTAATGACAAAGAGTAACAGGGTTATACTGACTGATACTAGTACAAGATGGACCTAATGACAGACTGTAACAGGGCTATACTGACTGATACTAGGACTAGATGGACCTAATGACAGACTGTAACAGGGCTATACTGACTGATACTAGGACAAGATGGACCTAATGACAGACAGTAACAGGGTTATACTGACTGAGACTAGGACAAGATGGATCTACTGACAATCACCTGATGGCCATTATACTCAATGTCAAGGTTGTTAACAACTGGTCGAGGAGGTCACGCCGTGAGGACCTCTGAGTGTGTTTTCATGTCAGGTTTTCTCCTTCAAAGATGGTAGCACCTCCGCGCTTGAACTGGAGGAGCACCGTCTATTGGTTGCTATTAGGTTGAACATGACTTGAAGAGTTGATCACACTCAAGTGGAGACACGACCGAACACGATTCACAATTTAAATTGATTACCACTTTGTACACATTTTCATTAAGTCAATAAACGATTAATTTTTCGTTTAAAACATACAAAAAACTCACCAGGTCTAATTCGGTTTCAAGGTAGTGTCCATTCGACTCTCTGCGGGAGTAAATTGTTCTATGTCATTCATTGTTTCATTTACAAACGTTTATTTGTATTAATCAAATGAAGAAATTGATTGTCTGTCTGTGTTGAACATGGCGTGATATCTACCGCACGCTAAGGGCTGACATTTTAAAATGAGTAACTCCCGGGCTCGAACCTGGACACCTTGAAGCTGGAATTTTAAATGGTGGCTTAGATGTTTTTAAATGTATAAAAAACTGTGTCGAAATAAATAAAATGAAGATTTTTTTGCCTTTTTGAAGGGAAAACGTAACGTTGCCAGGTAGGCCTACTTTTAAATACAGAAAGTATCGATACCTTACCTTTTTATGTAGACGTCTTCTATTATCTTATTTAATTAAAATATTAATCTCGTGTTAGAATAAACTGCCGAAGATGAAGAGATTGGGGTTCGATACCAGTAGGGTGACTGAGCGTGGTTTTCCTTAAATGGTTTTCCACTCTCCCTCCACGCAAATGTGGGTGCGTTTCATCTAGGTTAAGCCTTCCTAGTCCCTAACTCATTAGTGTAATAAGTACTTAGGCGTATAACCCGAACAGGTAGTAATACGCGGTGCTAAAGATAAATAATACAATAATTAAGATGTACAAAATGGATAATTAAATCAGAAGTAAATAAAGTATTTTTAAGTAAATTAAAACAAGAATGGATGAACATTTAAAAGATTTAGTGCCAAAGCATGTACAGATATAGATAGGACCGAATTGATAACAAATGAGAGAAGTAAATGAACCTGGAAAAATAATTGATGTGCGGACCTGTTTCCTCTCTCCTTTCATCTAGAATACTGCATTGTTGATTCTGAGGACAAAAGCTACTATTGTGGAACATCTCCCGGCCTAATAGAGCCAGCTGACTGTAGCTACCATTGTGGAACATCTCCCGGCCTAATAGAGCCAGCTGACTGTAGCTACCATTGTGGAACATCTCCCGGCCTAATAGAGCCAGGTGACTGTAGCTACCATTGTGGAACATCTCCCGGCCTAATAGAGCCAGCTGACTGTAGCTACCATTGTGGAACATCTCACGACCTAATAGAGCCAGGTGACTGTAGCTACCATTGTGGAACATTGATTTCAAGAATATGACACACTCTATCAGTTCCAACAATCAAAAGAACTGGTAATGATATTTTGAAAACTATCATTCAGGGGAAGATAATACAGATTGGGAGGTTGTAATTAGCATTTAATTTAGTATTAAATTGTATGTATCAAGGTTAGTATGGAGGAGGTTGCCTGGTTCCCATAAGGCCTGTGTAGACAGCTAGACACGAAGACGTGACGTCACTGGTAGCCCCTGCCATCTTGACCGCTCGCGAAACGATATGGAGAACTTGTCATTTCTATTTGGTCTAAAGTTTGTAAATACATAATTTTGTTCTTGTATCCAAGCAAGTGGCTATTCCTACGACAATTATTGATTAAATCTTGGATTAAAACCTAAACAGGTATACAAAGTATAATTGTAATATTTTATTCTCGGCTAAAAGATGCTAACTTGTTTTACAGGAGACAACTTGAGTGTTTAAATTATTTACTTTACTCATACTAATTCATTTTTTGTTGCTCAAGAATAATTATATGTTTGTATACTATTAGGATTAAATAATATCATAAAAATAGTATTAGTAACAATAAATTAATCAGTTATTTGAGATATTTAACATGCACTTTCTGAACTGACTGATTATACCAACACGTGACTTCTAAAAAAACTTAAAATACATAACAGACACAACACCCAGCCCCCCGAAAAGGGACACCCACATTTCATCAATGATTTATTTCTTGGTCAGGCCAGGAATTGAATCCGGGATCTGTAACTCAATAGACAGACACGCTATCAACTTAACAAAGGTATATGTCTATTTAGTTTATGTTATTGACTTTATATCTGATGTAATCGTCTTATTAAAACCTAACTATAATGGCTGCATGTCTCTAGTATCAAAATATACGGTAAAATGAAGAAAATGAAACAAGGCCGTAGGCAGGCGGGTTTGGGGGGTTCAAGCCCCCCGAATTTTAACTAACAAATAGTATATACATGGCTTTATTTATGGTTCAAGCAATATCAAAATTAAGGCACAAGTAAAAATTAGAGGGTTGTGTTACCATAAAACAAAACACTTCAGATAGCTTCTAGAGGTGTTTATCATTGATAATTTGTTATAGCCTCCGGTAATTGGGGGATGTGCCCACCAAACCCCCCTGAAATTATTGGCTGGCTACGGCCTTGAAATGAATGTGTGTCCCTTTTGAGTCTGATATCAGTACTTGTTTGTGTTTCCAATCACATTTAATTTTGTTATAATAAATTTTACTGTTTTAAAATAAAATTTAAAAAAATGGATACGCAAAAGCTAAGCTCTATAAAATTCGAATTATTTTAAGTTAAAATATTTTAGTACTTTTTTACGTTTTTTCGGGATTCATCACTTTTATAACACTAATTAAATCTATGTGAATAGTCATTAAGAACTTTCATTCTTATGAACGTTCTGTGACTAAAAATTGTTTTGACACCTTATTGGCTAGCACATATTATTTGTAAATATTCTGGAATATTCTTTCACTAAATTATTTTTTACTAAGGGTACTTTAATAAGCCCTTAAATAAGTCCCACACCACAATGTTTTTTAAAATTCTTTTTACAACTTTAATTCTTCGGTTAGCCTCTCGGCGAGGCAAAGGCCACCTAGAGACAAATGCCTAATCCAGGAAGGTGTTGAAAACGCAGGTTTATGTTTGTAGGCGGGGCTATCAAGAGTTGGAATTCTTTGTTGTGTTTTTTTCGAAACCCATCCTGCTAAATAATGAAGTTCACTTCTTTCAATGTCATCAATTCCCTTGCTCTGATCGCCCTCTGGGACAAGCTGCACAAACAGTCAAGTATAATCAAAGAAGAGGGATGATCTATGATCATTTATCCCTCCTCTGGTTTGAATTGGAGAGAATATAATATTTTCCAGTACATTCTGATTGAGTCTAAAGTTAAAACGCAATGAAAGTTAAGTTTTCTTCAAATCTTGAAAGAGCTCCACTAAAGACTTTGATTAAATCACACACCGTTGCTTAAATAAGTTGATTTAGTTATACAACATTTAATAGTTTCCATGAGCTGTGCTGTTGTATCCAATATCTTGTTTTCTTTAAAATGAGATAATAAGTATTTTTCTGAAAGTCCCTCTTTCACAATGATGCTATCTAACATAACAAATCAAGGGTCAGGCTATTGATTTAGGCAACACATTGGCAGAGGCAATATTAGTAGGCAGCTGTATAGGCTTATATATTCCCTAAGAGAAATAATCCACATAATCACTAACGTAAATTAGTGTATGTATTTGAAATTATTCTGAAATTACCATTTTGAAAAACACAACTAGTTAAACTCCCAGAAACTCGCGTACAGAATAACTCTTAGAGAAAGTATAAATGTATTTATTATTTCTACACTCAGCAGAGTAAGCCTGTAATCAAGTTAAAATTAGTCTTTAAAGACTAAGAGGATAAAATACTAAGCCATGGTGATTGTTGTTTCAACTTTTGTATATTAGGCCATTATAACATTAAAACAATCATTTAAACGTATTTAATTAAAAGGAAGTTAATACTTAACATAATACAAACTGGTTTACAACCATCCACCTAAACAATAAGCTAAGAAATTATAGTTAATCTACCATTTAAAATATAAAGCTAAGTGAACTAACAGCATCACAATGTGAAGGGCTACTGCTAACGTCACTTCCTCCCTGCGCAGAGCGATGCGCGTTCGATCCAGGCAACCTCCTTTCTACTAACCTTGTGTATGTTTAACAAATTAAGGCGTAGCCATCTCGACCATGATCTATACTTCTTGTCTTCTAACAACTTGAAATGCCCAGTTACCCAATTTTTCAAATGTAAACCCTTGGAGACTCTCAGTCTCCAGGTATTCTAACAGTAATCCCCTGTAGACCCTTAGTCTCCAGGTATTCTGAAAGTAATCCCTTGTAGAAACTCAGTCAGCAGGTATTCTGACAGTAATCCCCTGTAGACCCTCAGTCTCCAGGTATTCTGACAGTAATCCCCTGTAGACCCTCAGTCTCCAGGTATTCTGACAGTAATCCTCTGTATACCCTCAGTCTCCAGGTATTCTAACAGTAATCCCCTGTAGACCCTCAGTCTCCAGGTATTATAACAGTAATCCCCTGTAGACCCTCAGTCTCCAGGTATTCTAACAGTAATCCCATGTAGACCCTCAGTCTCCAGGTATTCTGACAGTAATCCCCTGTAGACCCTCAGTCTCCAGGTATTCTAACAGTAATCCCCTGTAGACCCTCAGTCTCCAGGTATTCTAATAGTAATCCCCTGTAGCTCTTCTTGCTGATCTGCTAGAATTATTATTATTATTATTATTATTATCGCCGCGTCTTACTACCCGTTCGGTTTATACGCACTTACGCTAAAATGCAATGGTAGGATGATTGTAAGATGGAATGAAGGACCTACAGTTTAACGTGGAATCCGAACCTCGGTGGAGGCCTGGCATTCCTCACTTTCACATGTTGTGATTAATACACGTCTTGTCAGAGGTGAAGAAAGGGTTTGGCAATCAGATAAGCCTGTGCCGGGACCGAGGATTGAACCCCGGACCCTCAGCACAGAAGTCTAACACCTTACCCCTAGACCACCAGGTCACCATCTGCTAGAACATCCCTTAATAAATCACTAATGGGTTTTGATACTAAGCCTGCACTGTGACCACTATTTGTTCCGACGACTGATTCATTTTACTTACGATTATAAACCAATATCCAGTTTATTTGTAGCCACTAAAACTAATAAATATGTCCTCATTAAGACAGTTATGTTCACGTAAAAGTTTCGACGTTTCTTTAGATAGCCGGGAATTAATTTTAATGACTAAAGCAGAAAAACATGTTTTTCTTGGATTATATAGTTATGTCCAAGTGGAGCTGAGGAATCTAACCTCGCTATGAAATTCACTGCCGCCATTTTGTTTTTATTTGGTGTGTGTGATGTTGTTCCTCAACTGTTTCATTTTATAAAAATAATATTATGCCTGTCAATTGTCATCGTGTTGCTTTAATCTACTAATATATTTAAATTAGATGTTTTTATTATTTTGTCGCTACAACCACTTGCATAATAACAAGTTATGTTAATTCTCAAACTTCATTCTCAGAGGTAACAACATCCTGACAGAAAGAAATTGACATAAACATGCTGTCTTCTCTCATTGATTAGACTGGTGCGGGGGGGAGGGGGGGTAACTGCCCTGTTGTTTTGTTGTTTTCAAATATACTGTTGAAAAGTTCATCAAACCACTGGTGCGGTGAAGCTGTTCTTCTGTTGTTTTCAAGGATACTGTTGTAAAGTATATAATTCCACTGGTGCAGTGAAGCTGTTCTTCTGTTGTTTTCAAGGTTACTGTTGTAAAGTACATCAAACCAATGTTAGAGTGAAGCTGTTCTGTTGTTTTCAAGGATACTGTTGTAAAGTACATCAAACCAATGTTAGAGTGAAGCTGTTCTTCTGTTGTTTTCAAGGATACTATTATAAAGTGCCAGAACCAGGATCTGCCCCTGGCTCTCTGGCAAATAGCCGGGCAAGGCCCACAACCATTAAAGCGGTTGGGAGCAATTGAGATCAAAACCTATTCTAAGGGGGCATCGGCCACCTCACATAGCTAGGGAATAATCTGGTAGTGTTATAATGTTTTTAACGACTTGATCCAAAGTTTTGTTAAATATTTGAATCACTCCTGAGGAATCCCTTGAAGTGAGCTCCTAATCCCTTGGTTATCACCTAATATTGCATCCCGTAAAGACTAAGAGGCTCCATCAGGATTCGAACCAGAGGTATCTCAGACGGGGATGTTATAAGTTCATATCCCAATGTTTGATCGTGTGAGTTCACAGTTAAGAGGACAGGAATCTTCTCCCGACTTGTAAAACCTGGTGAACGGTCTGCTGAATTAATTGAAGGTAGAACGTTGCTGACTAGTTTGTTGTGCGCATGAGCGAGCTGGTAATGACAGTCCAGAGACCGAACAAGGCGACCATTTTGTCGTGAATAACATTAACTTGACATAATTTTGAGAGCATTAGCTCCACTTCTAGGAACCGCCGAATAATGCGATCAATGTTTTGGCTCGGAATGTTAATGGCTCACAGGAACACATAACATTATAAATGATTACCTTACTCAAGATTAAAACAGAGTAGTACGTATGTGCATGTATCGAGACAGTATGTCAGCGTAAAGACGGTAGCTGGCGAGTTTACCAAATAGCAATTTTTCGAAATTCAATTATTCGAAGTTTAATTTTTCGAAAACCAATTTTTTGACATAGAAATTTTTCGAACTAATAGTTTTTAGAAAACATCTTTTTCAAAAATCAATTAGGCGAAAATAAATAATTTTTAAATAATTTTTTCGGAAATAAAATTTTCGAAATGCAGCTTTTCAAAACCAATTTTTCGATCTATAAATTCTTCGAACGAGAGGTTTTTCGAAAACTTCTTTTTCAAAAATGAATATACCTCAAATCTCTTTTTCAAAATAAATGTTTCAAAAAGGAGGTTTTCGAAAATAAATTTTTCGAACGATAAGTTCGAAGTATAATAAAATTATAGCTTAGGTTAGGTTAGGTTAGTTTAGATTAGGTTAGTTTAGATTAGGTTAGGATAGGTTATGTCAGGTTAGTTTAGATTAGGTTAGTTTAGATTAGGTTAGGTTAGGTTAGGTCAGGGATAATCCTTTCTGTAGGTGGTGAGGGTAGGGGTAGGTGATTCCCAGTCCTCAATAAAATAGCTTCCGGAAAATTCACAGTTCGCTAAATTGATTTTCCGAAGAAAAAAAATTAATTTGCAATTCGCAAAATTTATTCTTCAAAAAATGTATTGTTCGAAAAATTCATTTTCGATTATTTGACTGTCGAACAATTGATTTTCGGTAAATTCACTTTGGGAAATTGATTTTCGAAAAATGTGATTTTGACAAACATATCGTTCGGAAAATTGATATTAGAAAAATTGATTTTCGACAAAATTACTTTCGATGATTTTGTATTCGGCGAATTTATTTCGATAGATTGATTTTCGAATAACTTGTTTTCGAAAAAATTACCTAGACCCAGTAAAGACGATGGTGTCCTTGCTGGATACTAGTAACCAAAGATCACCTGTAACAAACGTATATTTCATCACAGTAGTTTCAACTGTCACTACAGACAACTTAATATTGGTCGATTATTAAATAGCAACACCTGTAGGTCATGTGATATGTGACGTCTTTAAGAGGCTAGTTCTGTAAATGTGTCTTGCTCCTGTCAGATCTAATACCACACTAAGCCGCCTGACTGCCTGCCTACGCAGTTTTCAAATCTTCCAAAACCTGAATCCCTCCTATCTTCAAGGATATTTTAAAATCGAGTATCCCAGAAAGAGTCAGATTTGAGATTCGAAATTAATAAATATCAGGTTCAAATGTCTAGTTATTATCATTATTTTGATTGCTATTAAGACTATTAGTTTTGTGAACAGTAGACCTCCCTCCCTCCATTGCTAAATATATCAGGTTCTTATCGTGTCTTCAGTCTTGACTTTTGTATTTATTTGAAATATCGAATTGAATAGAAATAGCTCTTATAATTTCTCTTTGGATTTCAAGTTGAAATATCTCCTATAATTTCGCTTTGGATTTCAAGTTGAAATATCTCCTATAATTTCTCTTTGGATTTCAAGTTGAAATATCTCCTATAATTTCTCTTTGGATTTCAAGTTGAAATATCTCCTATGATTTCTCTTTTGATTTCAAGTTAAAATATCTCCTATAATTTCTCTTTGGATTTCAAGTTGAAATATCTCCTATTATTTCTCGTTTGATTTAAAGTTAAAATATCTCCTATAATATCTCTTTGGATTTCAAGTTGAAATATCTCCTATAATTTCTCCTTGGATTTCAAGTTGAAATATCTCATATGATTTCTCTTTTGATTTCAAGTTAAAATATTTCCTATTATTTCGCTTTGGATTTCAAGTTGAAATATCTCCTATGATTTCTCTTTTGATTTCAAGTTAAAATATCTCCTATAATTTCTCTTTGGATTTCAAGTTGAAATATATCCTATATTTCTCTTTGGATTTCAAGTTGAAATATCTCCTATAATTTCGCTTTGGATTTCAAGTTGAAATATCTCCTATGATTTCTTTTTGGATTTCAAGACGAAATATCTCCCATGATTAATCCTAGAATTTGAAATTGAAGTTCTCCTTGGTGACCAAGCTAGACAGAAAACAAATGAATAGTATAATATAAAAGATAATAACCTCCGTTTAAGTGGTTTAAGACTTATGTCTTGCAATATTTGTCAACATTTACCAAAAGGCACTCGATCCATTGCTTAGAATTTTAAATTATTCCAAACACTTGAGGGTAGAACTGTGGGTGTTGCAGTGTTACTATGGGTGTTGCAGTGTTACTGTGGGTGTTGCAGTGTTACTGTGAGTGTTGCAGTGTTACTATGGGTGTTGCAGTGTTACTATGGGTGTTGCAGTGTTATTGTGGATGTTACAATGTTACTGTGAGTGTTGCAGTGTTACTGTGGATGTTACAATGTTACTGTGGGTGTTACAATGTTACTGTGGA
Source organism: Timema genevievae (assembly GCA_902155825.1). Taxonomy (NCBI): domain Eukaryota; kingdom Metazoa; phylum Arthropoda; class Insecta; order Phasmatodea; family Timematidae; genus Timema; species Timema genevievae. The sequence goes on along the minus strand of CABFWO010000533.1, from coordinate 36,398 downwards.
TGTTGCAGCTTTACTGTGGGTGTTGCAGTGTTACTGTGCGTGTTACAATGTTACTGTGCGTGTTACAATATTACTGCGAGTGTTACAGGACCAGTTGGTACCCCCATGATGTCTGGTACGACAAGACTCGACAGTAGATGTTGGGGTCACCATTGACCAGGTCAGTGACCTCAACAGGCAGATGACACCGCTCAGGACAAGTTTCTAAGATAGTGGCTCGTATTGAGAACCACTTCGAGGTGTTTGATGCAATATTTGGAACCGGTACCAGTACTGACTTCCTTGGTGACGTGGGTAGCGTCACTACCATCTTCAACACTCGCTAGACTCGGCCCACGGACAGATAAACTCCATATCTACCTGTAGCTGGCTCTAAGGCCGCTATCACACTCGCTAGACTCGACCCACGGACAGATAAACTCCATATTGACCTGTATCTGGCTCTAAGGCCACTATCACACTCGCTAGACTCGACCATGGACAGATAAACTCCATATCTACCTGTATCTGGCTCTAAGGCCGCTATCACACTCGCTAGACTCGGCCCACGGACAGATAAACTCCATATCTACCTGTATCTGGCTCTAAGGCCGCTATCACACTCACACACTCATTTGATAAGAGATCTTAAATAGTAAAGAATCTAATCTAACTTTGGCGATCTGTAAAATATATTTTAAACACTAATAAATATTACAGATATTTTCGTAACTTTGGAAAATGAAACCTAGACACGGGAATGTAACCTGGGACCCTTGGCCTATCACTATAATTCTCTACTACTGAACTATCCAGAATTCTTCCCATGTTTATAATGTGATTCAACGCTCGTGGTGGGGGTGTAGGGGACGCGGGAAAAGGACAGTGTTTTTAGCAGTTTTTATAGCAAAACAATTTGCTGGCCAAAATAAATAAGATATTTCTCTAGCACAATCCTAGAGTTTAGTTTCTTACACATGGTGATATCAACAGTTGTTGAATATATGTCACCAACATAACAGCATTGGATGAGAAACGTTTTAAATGAAGAGAAAAAGTTGTTATTAAGTTCCAGGACAGTCTCGACAGATATTCAACAACTGTTGATATCAACATGTTCCAGGACAGTCTCGACAGATATTCAACAACTGTTGATATCAACATGTTCCAGAACACCCTCGAGAGATATTCAACTGTGGATATCACCATTTGAAGACAATAAAACTCTTGTGTTTGTACTGCATCAATATTTTATTTCTTGTGACCAAAACATGTTTTGCTGTAAAAAACTTGAAAAACACTGACCTTTTCTTACGTCCTCTTCATTCCCACCTTAAGGCAGATTCTGTGATGGACGTGTGTAAAGCATGAGCTATCCTTGATACCACAGCCGCCGGGGACTGCGCATGCTTTAGCTTTCTCTATTACAAGTATTTGATAAACATTTAGTCTAAATTTCTAGATCATGCTTGAGGATTTATATCAAAGATAATAATATGTGGAATTTGAAACATAAAGAGCAGTTAAATATTTTATTGTGCGGTGAGAACAGAATGTTTTATTATATGACTCCGCACTTCACTGATTTCTAAAGTATATATTTTTTACTAAATAATAAAGTAACTTTAATTTTTTTTAAATATTTTAAAAGTTTCTTGTAACATTCTTTAGTATTTTCTTTTGATGACGGTTCTTAAATGTCAAGTTCTTGTAACAAACCGCTGTTGTTGCTTCTCGACCTGCAGCCATTGTCCCTACAAGCTTTGAAATAAATGTCAGGGATTGGAGTCTTTCTTCAAAGACGGCCTCAGATCTATTATCAAATATTTTATTAAATTAATATTTTTCTTTTATCAAATAAATATGACCTCTAATACCATCCTAGGCTTCATAGGCGTGCGCGGGGTGTGGCTGATGGGGGTGCTGCGGCACCCACGGCACTCGTGGTACCCAAGCCACCAATGCACCCACGGCACTCATGGTACCCTAGCCACCAATGCACCCACGGCACTCATGGTACCCAAGCCACCAATGCACCCACGACACTCATGATACCCATGTCACCCAATGTATCCCACTGCATTCATGGTACCCAATGCACCCACTGCACTCATGGTACCCAAGCCACCAATGCACCCACGGCAATCATAGCCCCACGGCACTCGTGGTACCCAAACCACCAATGCACCCACGGTAATCACAGCACCATGGCACTCATGGTACCCAAGCCACCAATGCACCCACGACACTCATGATACCCATGTCACCCAATGTATCCCACTGCATTCATGGTACCCAATGCACCCACTGCACTCATGGTACCCACGGCCCCCAATCCACCCACGGCACTCATGGTACCCACGTCACCAATGCACCCACGGTAATCATAGCACCATGGTACTCATGGTACCCAAGCCACAAATGCACCCACGACACTCATGATACCCATGTCACCCAATGTATCCCACTGGATTCATGGTACGCAATACACCCACTGCACTCATGGTACCCACGTCACCCAATGCACCCACGGCACTCATGGTACCCAATGCATCCACTGCATCCACGCTTCACACGAACATGCTAAGCTTCACATCAGTCGACCAGTAGATGCTTGTAAATGTTTTCCTAAGTGTTCAAACGGAACACTTTTAAGTAACGCATAAAGAACCAGTTAAGTTTTTCCTCCAGAAAAATTAAATTACCGTTTGTAGCTAGGAATAAAATGATTAACGTTTACTTATTTATATAACTTATAGAATTAATTCCGTTGCTATAGCATTCGTGTTATTAATTTGGTAAAATTTAATTTTATGTTCTATTATAAGTGTAAATGATCTTATTTATGAATAAAGAGCTGGTTCTATAAACAAACAAGAAATGTGGTATGAAAGCTCAATCCTCGATTTTACTCGAGAACATAGACCTGGGATACCAAATAAATTGATAGATTAATTGATTGTTTTTATTGAAATAAGTACAGATCTGTATAAAATGAGCAAACATAGAATGAACCAATTAATAAAGTACAATTAAACTATTTCCTATAACATCACATTCAACTAAATAACCTTCATAATCCTGTTCGCCTGAGTTAATATCATGAAACAACTGTACGACTGATTAAACTCGGATGTTGTAGAAATATCTGTTGTGAAAACATCGTCTTACTTGATCATCATTGTCTGGCATGGGAAACACTTGTTGACAGGAGACAATGTTTCCTGTCGAGATAGTTCCTCAGTCAATCTTTGTTGAAATAATGTTTCTTGTCAAGCTAGTTCCTCAGTCAATCTTTGTTGAGACAATGTTTCCTGTCAAGATAGTTCCTCAGTCAAGCTTGGTTGAGACAACATTTAGTTGAGACAGTGTTTCCTGTCGAGATAGTTCCTCAGTCAATCTTTGTTGAGACAATGTTTCCTGTCAAGGTAGTTCCTCAGTCAAGCTTGGTTGAGACAATGTTTCCTTTCAAGATAATTCCTTAGTCAAGCTTGGTTGAGACAATGTTTCCTGTCAAGATAGTTCCTCAGTCATGCTTGGTTGAGACAGTATTTCCTGTCAATATAGTTCCTCAGTCAAGCTTGGTTGAGACAATGTTTCCTGTCAAGATAGTTCCTCAGTCAAGCTTGGTTGAGACAATGTTTCCTGTCAAGATAGTTCCTTAGTCAAGTTTGGTTGAGAGAATGTTTCCTGTCAAGATAATTCCTTAGTCAAGCTTGGTTGAGAGAAGGTTTTCTGTCAAGATAGTTCTTCAGTCAAGCTTGGTTGAGACAATGTTTCCTGTCAAGATAGTTCCTTAGTCAAGTTTGGTTGAGAGAATGTTTCCTGTCAAGATAATTCCTCAGTCAAGCTTGGTTGAGACAATGTTTCCTGTCAAGATAGTTCCTTAGTCAAGCTTGGTTGAGACAATGTTTCCTGTCAAGATAATTCCTTAGTCAAGCTTGGTTGAGACAATGTTTCCTCTCAAGATAGTTCTTCAGTCAAGCTTGATTGAGACAATGTTTCCTGTCAAAATATTTCCCCAGTCAAGCACTAACAGAATTCTCTTATTTCCTTCCTATTATTTGGCTAGTTTATTGAACCTCTGTTTTGAGTCCAGTTTAGAGTAACTAAGTACCAAAAATATTTCTTATTTAACCAATTTATCAATATTTCTAATGTTTATTCGTTTTGGTTCTACGGAGTGATAGAAAAATAGACACAGCTAGACTTTCCCTCGATTTGACTTCTCCTCCTAAACGTAGACATTTAAACTCACAACTATTTCAGCTAATTTTTTTTCAATGCGAGTCAAGATTCGGTGATTAAACCTCAGCAGCTTGTGAAAACAGGCCAACCCGTTCTCCGAAATAAAATGGAGCTTATAAACTGAACAGTAACAATAAACAAACCATGTTGCACCTACAATGTCAAAATTTAATAGGGGAAAAGTGGAAACAGTTAAAAATTTAGATTTATTAGATATGAAATGAATTATCCCATTATTATACTGATATATAAATGGCGAAGTTCAAAATTAGCTACGCCCACAACATTAAATCCTTCTCATCATATGATAAACTACTAGTGATATATGTTTGCTATTTCAAGCCGTAGGTTAGGATATCAGGATAAATTATGTAACTTCCACGTGGACAAATAACACTAATATATTGAATTAAACAACCTATTTAATAATTGGGATTGTTCTAAGAGCCGATGCTATAATGTTGCAGATCTTGTTTTGCAGTCAATGCATCCATGTGTGAGTATTTCTTTAGTTTTGGTCACAGGGACGTACTGATTCGGCCTTAAGGCGTTCCCAAATCTTTGTTTGAACATTACATTACAACATTCAGGTGCGAATATCTACTTGTGTTCCTTGGAAGAAAAATATTGTCTAAGTTATTTGGTAGACTTTACAAATTTGGCTAAAGGTTTTCACTGGGAAGTTGTCGATATAATAATAATAATGATGATGAAAAAATTACACTGAACATCACAAATACATTTTCTGAGTAACAAATAGAGTCATAAGAGGTATGGATTAATTCACCCCGCTTGGTTCTCTAAGCTCGCGAATAATATTTTTGGGACAATATTTGCAACGTCAACAACAAAAGTTTGAAGCGAAGAGGACTTTAATAATAATAAACTGTCCCCTGTACAAATATATATCTGAGATTTGTATTCCAGAATGAAACAAATCTGGTTTAAGAATACGTTTGTAAGATTATATACACCTTTGACTGTACTTGGGGTAGATTCTAAGCACAGCCCATTTATACAAAAATAATCCAAAATTACACGTTACGATACGATATTTTGTTACGTCAAGATCACCTCGGCAGTGGAAATTAATTACAAACAACCTTGAAATAGTTTACAATGTTAGATTCCTTCTACTACTCAATGGACAAAGTTGTGTCTCTTCTAGATGTTCAACAGCTGTTTGCAAACTTGGTCCAATCTCGTAGATTAGACACAAGTGAAGATTAGAAACGGTTGAGTTTATTGCATCACCACTTATGTCAGACAGACAATTATTAAAGCCATTAACAATATATATTAAAAAAATAACGAATAGTTTTACTTTATTAAGATTATGGCAAGTTAATTAACGACGTTGTCTACTTGATGAGTTCGTAGCTATTCTGCTAAGCGGGTTGCGTCTTAACTTGACATTCTAAGCTCTCTAAACACTATCACACTTAGACTCCTGAGTACTGAATAGAAAGAGAGGGGGGAAATGAACAGTTCGCCCCGCGAGTCCTCATGTTTACTGGCTGACAACACCTTCCCTCTTCCTCTGACGAGTATAAACACTCATTATACTATTTGCTCCCGGACACAATTGACTTGTGTTTCGAAATAAACTTCCCCTTGTTTCTTATTCTAGATATACATTTGCTTGCATGAATACTTTTAATCTAGATCCTGGCCGGAAGATTCCTACAGGACATTCCGGGAATAAACCAAATATCCTGAGCTGTAAATGATTAAAAAAAAGTTTACCAAAAAAAAAAACTACTTCAAAATCAAAACATAATGAATGTTGTGAAAGTGTGAAATTATTTTTAAAATTATTTAAGAATTCATTCATTGGTATATCTTTAAAACTCGCCGAATAGAATGTAAATACACGATCATGAAAAATCTTATCTTGACCTTACGTTACGTCACAGGTAGGCAACGTCATCAAGCAATCATATTTTAAAATCAAAATCAGCGTCCCTGATTCAGTTTTAACAATCAATTATCACATATTATGTTTAGTCACAAAATACTAATTTAGTTTGTACTTCAATGATCACAAACAAATGATCAGTTTTAACCAGATACAAAATGTGACGGGTTATAAACCTAATTAATGTAGGTTTTATCTGATTTACTAACCATAATATTTCATTTGCTCTAAAAATTAAAAGGTTTGGTTCTATATAATAAATAAATGCCCTAAACATCACATGCTGTTGAAAAAGTTCCTGAAATATGACTCAGCTATTCATTATAATCGAGTTATTATCTTTAACTAAAGAGTAAATTGATTGGTTCTTTTATTGAAAATTAAATTGAAATCCATTCTACCCGAGTAGCGATGAAAAATACCATTCGTACGATATTCAGGTGATACATTTTGGTCCAAATTGAGAAGATGGATCTCTACAAGTTGTCACTAATCTCAATATGAATTTAATTCTCTATCTCACTAACATTGTTTCCAACTAAATATTATGTTATCACATTTTGAAAAGGCTTACACTTAAATAATATCCGTCACAATCTTTGAAACTTTAAGATATTGAAAAGCAAACTTACTGTTGGGTTATCCATTAATACGTTAATAAATGATCAATAAAACATTTGCCCACGTATTGATCTCTTTGAAAGACCAAGACATTAATGACATTACAATTTGCTGGACAGTTCAACGAATACGACCAATATACAACATATATTATATTATGCAGGTTTTAGAGAAATATATATTATTTTTACAGACAAACGTATTTTGGTAACTGTGGTAATGTAAGATAATGTTTCAATTGGCCCTACCGACAGCCATAATCCAGTGGCGTAGTGGGAATTAAGAGTAGGGAGTGCACAAATACAAACATAAACTCCACAGTTATTTGGTCACTTGTTACCAACTGCACAACAATATCACGTGGTATGTAAACTATCTATTCTTTTCATTATGAAGAATCGAAGGTAGTATCCACTTTGAAGAGTGTTGCTCTTTATTCCCTAGCATATGTAAGAGGTGAGGAATGTTGCTCTTTATTCCCCAGCATATGTAAGAGGTGAGGAATGTTGCTCTTTATTCCCTAGCATGTATGAGAGGTGAGGAGTGTTGCTCTTTATTCCCTAGCATATATGAGAGGTGAGGAGTGCTGCTCTTTATTCCCTAGCATTTGTGAGAGGTGAGGAGTGCTGCTCTTTATTCCCTAGCATATGTAAGAGGTGAGGAATGTTGCTTATTATTCCCCAGCATATGTGAGAGGTGAGGAGTGCTGCCCTTTATTCCCTAGCATTTGTGAGAGGTGAGGAGTGCTGCTCTTTATTCTCTAGCATATGTAAGAGGTGAGGAATGTTGCTCTTTATTCCCCAGCATATGTAAGAGATGAGGAATGTTGCTCTTTATTCCCTAGCATATATGAGAGGTGAGGAGTGCTGCTCTTTATTCCCTAGCATATGTGAGAGGTGAGGAGTGCTGTTCTTTATTCCCTAGCATATATGAGAGGTGAGGAGTGCTGCTCTTTATTCCCTAGCATATGTGAGAGATGAGGAGTACTGCTCTTTATTCCCTAGCATATATGAGAGGTGAGGAATGTTGCTCTTTATTCCCTAGCATATGTGAGAGGTGAGGAGTGCTGCTCTTTATTCCCTAGAATATGTGAGAGGTGAGGAGTGTTGCTCTTTATTCCCTAGCATATATGAGAGGTGAGGAGTGCTGCTCTTTATTCCCTAGCATATATGAGGGGTGAGGAGTGCTGCTCTTTATTCCCTAGCATATATGAGAGGTGAGGAGTACTGCTCTTTATTCCCTAGCATATATGAGAGGTGAGGAGTACTGCTCTTTATTCCCTAGCATATATGAGAGGTGAGGAGTGCTGCTCTTTATTCCCTAGCATATGTGAGAGTGGAGTGTCCCTAGAGATTTAATAGAAACATCAAACGAGGGATGGACTTTACCACCATACCCCCATAATGGCGCCATGAGAGTACTGCTCTAACGCACTGTCTGAGGTACGAAGTGGAGGCTCCCGTCAACTGGATAGTGTTCCAGACACGCGTGATGACTCTTGTTGGGGCAGGTCAGCCACGACCCAGCACTAACGTACAGATCCTTGTAGCTCTTCATGCCCAGGTACCTCCAGGAGTGAGCGTGTCGCAGATAGTTGGGTCCATAGCAGTTCCTCGCGTACAACCCTGGGTTCGACTGGCATCGAACCCACAGACCCAGCACGTTCACCCTGGTTGGAGTCTCCCTCACGTCGGAAGCCAGGAAGACGCTGCTGAGAGTTTCTCCTCCCCTCCAGTCGTAGTTGATCTCCGGTGTCCTCATGACGAACCCCGCCCCCTCCTCGTCTGTGGCAGGCACGAACATCTCCAGTCGAAGTCCCCTGTCCCGGAACCACTGTTTGTTCTTGTAGAACGTCACGTAGTCCTTCTGGTCGAACGTGACGTCACCATCGATGTCCCACGGCATGAAGCTCCTCAGTTTGACCGCGCCGAGGACTGAACCGGACCTCAGCTCATACCGGAGACCACGTTCCGTGGCGAAGTCGTCCATCGCCTTGAGCGCCCTGGCCACTTGCACGAGACAGCAGGTGGGCAGCAGGTAGCTCCTGACCCAGACGCGAGGGTCACAGGAGAGAGCCACCTCCTTGCAGGAGAAGAGGTAGATGATGTTGGGTGGCAGGAAGATCCTGTGGACGCTCCACTCCTTGGCCAGAGCCAACCACGACTCCTGACTTCTCTCCGTCCCCCCTTGCACGAAGTACATGACGTCGGGACAGTTGACGGCGAGGTTGTTGGAGTACTTGACGTGCAGGAACCAGTCCTCAAACATGACGTCCCCTCTCAGCTCGCCATGGAACTGGGTCTCCCTCAGAGTTCGCGTCTTCGCCACGAAGGGTCCTTCCAGATGATCGCAGATCATACAGTCTTGCGCGGAGTATCTGTAGCCCTCCAGATATCTCAGATAGTAGTTCCTAATCTCCGACTGGTAGCAACCCACCTTCCAATGGCCCGTCAGGTTCCTGAAGGCGCCCCCAGCTGCCACGACGCTTGTCGAGGAGGAGATGACGTAGATTTGTCTCTCGAGTCGCGCGTACGAGTTGAAGTGCGTGAGTCCCCGCCCTACGAGGACGTACGGGGTAGTCGCTTGGTCCACCAGCTCGTTCCACACCCTGCCCGGTCCCGAGGATCCTTTCACCTGGAGCACCCTCACGTTCCGATACCTGGAGGCCAACTGTTCGGTCCTGTTGGAGATGTTGAGAGGGACGGCGATGATCACAGGTAGATGTGAGTGGTAGCCTCTGATGCCCGCCAGGACACCCTCTAGTCGGGGTAGCTCCGCAGAGCTGAGGAGGATCGTGACAAGGTCACTGATGGGCCGCTTCTTAGCGCGGTCACAGGTCGGCGAGGGGACAAAGCCTTCCTGGTAGAATGGGTAGCCGTACTCAGCACCCTTGTAGGTCTCCCCGCAGACTGTCGGGGACGCTCGGTTGACCATCTGACGAGTTGGAGGGTGGCTGAGGGCGGTTCAGGAGGTCGGCATCACTCAGGGCGTAGCGCTGATCCAGTTGCGCGACCATCGCGTTCAGCTTTAACAGCAGTCGGGGGGCGATCTTGACCTCCAGACCTGCACAGGAACAGTCAGACTGGAGGAGATGTTGACAAGAGGTGGAGGTGATATTAATATTGTACTAAACTAATCCATCGGTATCTGTACCAAGCCGGTTATTTTGATCACCTAGTACATTCCTAGAGCTCTTATAAACCAGAGTTTGTAACTGAAGTGTGCAAGAACTGGACGGGAATAACTTCCTAGATCTGTTATATTTGATATTGTTTAATAAATAATTCAGTTGGTTCTGGGAGGAGTTCGACCCTAAGACCACTCCACCCCTTCTCCCCTTACCTATGAGTCCACCCCTAACATTCTAATAACGATGTTTCCATCTAAATACAAGATGAAGGATTACTATACTCATGGGTTTGGCGGGTAGCGTCCTGTTTGGGTAGCGTTAACTCCCCTGATAATGCCCTGCAGGACCAATTTGAATATAGTTTTGGGGGGAGCGGGGAGGATAGTAAAATATCCTGAATAAATGCTGGGCGAAACATTAATTAACATTCTCTTATTTATTATTATTATTTTTTTTTTCAAAATTAAAACACTAGTTATGCCAAGTGGAACACAATATTATATTTGCGTGGCTCTTGAAATAATATGTTCCTATTATTTCAGGTGCATCACAAATTGATGCGTAATGGCTGTCCACTGGACCAGTCCTTACAGCCGAATCAAATTCATTGAAGGGAAAAATGATAATCGGGACACAGTAATTGAACCCATGACCTTTGGCTTTGCGTGTCAATACTCTATCACTGAATCATCCTGGTTCGTCTCGTAGGCCTACCCAGGGACATCTTTCACCAGTTGTTGCTGTTCAAGCCATAACTTTACAATATTATCCTGGAGAGGCAGTTTTACAGTCGAGTCTCGGTAATTCGAGGTGAGTGAGATCGGGAATGCCTCGGATTACCGAGAACTCGAGAGATAACAGATAGCATTGGTAAGATACTAGAGAACTTGGGAAATAACAGATAGCATCAGTAAGATACTAGAGAACTCGGGAAATAACAGATAGCATCGGTAAGATACTAGAGAACTCGGGAAATAACAGATAGCATCAGTAAGATACTAGAGAACTCGGAAGATAACAGATAGCATCGGTAAGATACTAGAGAACTCGGGAGATAACAGATAGCATCGGTAAGATACTAGAGAAGGGAAGTTGTGAGTTAAAGAACCCTTGGAAATAAGTCAATACGGTCCACAATAAACAAAACACGACTTATGAAAAACTAGCAACTACACAAAATACGATGACTGTATAATACATTCACGACCTTAGTTTATTTGGATGACAGCTAAAAAAATTACTAGAAATAGTCCCTAATGTATCCCTACGCCAACAGTTGACATCTGTCATTTTGGATAATTGTAATGAAAACGTATAGTAATGTATGAATGTGATAGTTAACCACAGTAATTTAGGCCAATATTATTTATATATTTATTTGAGGTCGGGCACAAAGCTTAGTTATCGTTTTATTCCACTTAAAAATACTATTATTCACAGCCCTTTAACAAAAGGTCTAACGAAAATAGCTTCAAAATGGCGACCGACGAATTTAAACCATGTGATTGAACGTGGAGGGAACAAGTTCTTTACAATCATGCACCCACGTAATGGATACAAATATTTTATTCAGTTAAATATTTTGAAATAGAATAAAATAATCATAAAATAATTTACTATACATAAATAATGACAAGTATTTTCTCTTTTCCAAGTAAATACAATGTCTGCATTAAAAGGTATTGATGTATGCACTATATTACACATCATAGATAACATTCCAAGATGGAGAATAAGTAATTTTAATTATGTTTAATATATTGTTTAGGATTGGGTGAAAAGGGATTATTAAAAGCTATGAAGCAGTGTAAGAAAACTTAAGTTTACGTTATTTTAAATGTAAAATATAACATGTAATTTAAAAAACTTAAAATTTATAGCAAAACAGTGATTTTTACAAGTGTTGGCAACCCAAGACCTAAACATATTAGTTTTGAACTGTCATCCAGTTAAAAACCTATCATGAACTGACTCTATCTCAGGAATTAAATCGGTAGGTGAAGCATTTTCCAGACCATTTTCAATAAACATAAATAGCCAACTCGGATAATCGAAGATCTGCTGTATTTATAATTAAAATATCGCTCAGGTCTTGAAATCGATTAGTTCCTAGCCCAAATAGCTCTCAAATCAAAACTATGCTCATGAAATAAATTTGTTAAACCTTAGATTTTTTTTCTTTGTATTTACACAGATGTTACTTATGAAGATTTAAAATGTAGACTTCCAATCTCTCAAAAGTTACCAAACACAAACGTTTATTATATAATTTTGGAAAGATTAAAATACGTTTATATGCCTCTTCCTCTCATTACTTTCCTCCGAGAGCGAAACACCTGTCTGTGAACATACCCTCTATTATGCAAAGGATTGCCACCAGGTGTCAGTACGTACCGCGCAACTCCCGTGCGATGTCAGACAACTGTGCTGCCATCTCTCGGCGGAAGTCGACATTCTCAACGGCAGGTTCGAGAACTTTCCTGGCTTGCCGTGGCTTCTCATACTTGTACAGCACTGGAACATGGAAGATTCAAATATTGGAGAGCTTTATGTAAATAAAAACATTCTGTGACCTGAAGGAGGAGACAAAGGACATAGCGCATTGGCGGACTGAGTTCACTGACAAAAGGAATGGACCTGTTGTGAGACAGAACACCTAGTAATAATATTACTAACAACTCTGGAACAAATTATAAGACTATTTTGTCTGATTGTTTAGTGATCCATATTTTGTAATTACACGTGAAGAAGGTTGACGACTTTTTATCTTCGCGCTCTAAAAAACTAAACATACCTTCAAGAAAATAGTTATTCTTGATGGGTTAACAAAGTTGTAGATTTCTAATTGTTCTAGGGGTACCGCTAAAAGGTGGACGTTATTAGGTCAATAGGGTTGTTTACCAACCGAAATTAAGTCTGTCGAGGTAGAATACATTGTCATATTGTAGTTACCTGAGAATAATAGGACGTCCCCTAGGCCGGGGTAGAGATTACCTTGTCTCCCTTGTGCAAGGCTATATTGTAGTTACCTGAGGCTAATAAGACATCCCCTAGGCCGAGGGTAAAGAATACCTTGTTTCCCTTGTGCAAGGATATATTGTAGTTACCTGAGAATAATAGGACGCCCCCTAGGCCGAGGGTAAATAGTGTGAAGTAGAATAACTTGGCTATTCTCACACCGCGGCTAGTTTTGACAGGGACTGTCCTCTTCATGGTGCGGGGTGGGGGGTGTATTACGGAGGTACCCTCACCATCTGAGGACCAACTCTTGTGTGGTACATGCCTGAAAATAGTCACAGTGACACTAGTCCTCACGCACGTTCTGAGACAACTTACAAACGATCTGTAGAGGACAAGGCATACAGAACCCTCTCGTTAGCTATATTGTACTGACTGATGGTGACAGGTACGATCCGGGATTCAAACTCACTCTAGTGGAGTGTGCCTATTGAAGCCTCTGGGTCCTCTCTCATTCTAGTGGAGTGTGCCTATTGAAGCCTCTGGGACCTCCTGATCCTAGTGGAATGAGCCTATTGAAGCCTCTGGGACCTCCTCATTCTAGTGGAGTGTGCCTATTGAAGCCTTTGGGACCTCCTGATCCCAGTGGAGTGTGAGTCTATTGAAGCTTCTGGGTCCTCCTCATTCTAGTGGAGTGTGAGCCTATTGAAGCCTCTGGGACCTCCTGATTCTAGTGGAGTGTGAGCCTATTGAAGCCTCTGGGACCTCCTCATTCTAGTGGAGTGTGAGCCTATTGAAGCCTCTGGGACCTCCTCATTCTAGTGGAGTGAGCCTATTGAAGCCTCTGGGACCTCCTGATTCTAGTGGAGTGTGAGCCTATTGAAGCCTCTGGGACCTCCTGATCCTAGTGGAATGAGCCTATTGAAGCCTCTGGGACCTCCTGATTCTAGTGGAGTGTGAGCCTATTGAAGCCTCTGAGACCTCCTGATCCTAGTGGAGTGTGAGCCTATTGAAGCCTCCAGTCTGCAGATACTCCAACATTAATCTCCTGGAGAAACTCAACGTTTAATGTTGTTGAAAGGTTTTATTTGAAATTTTCTGAGAAGATGCTACTATTGAAAGGTGTAAAAGGTGTCATGTGGACCTCATGGTTGAAATATGAACACTCCTTTTACCCTGAAAGGTCAGTTTAACCTTGACATAATCCACTATGGTTCATCTTATAAGATAGGGTCACAGTGTACCCCATCAAGGTAAGACAGCTACCTTGCTTGGTTCCACTACGGTGTAGTTTATAAGATAGAACCATACTGTAATCAGTCAAGGTAAGACTTCAAACTTTCAGGGGGTAATGGAGTGTGTAGGGATATCACAAGAGAGGATTGTTTAACAAAACTAATATTTTAATGTATTGTGTCCCTGGAATGAACGATAATCCACAGTATTGCACTGTAAGTAGGGGATGTAGGGAATTAGAGTTGAGGGCAGGGTTATTGTACTTTCTTAGCAGAACATGTTTGGGCTAAAATCAAATCAAATATTGCTTCAGTAGAAACCTAGAGTTTAATTTTCTTCACATGGTAATATCAACAGTTGTTGAATATCTGCTATGAACATAGCGGCATTAGATGAGAAATTTTTTAAATGAAGAGAAAAATATGTTATCATTAAATTCTAGGACACCCCTAAAAGATATTTAACAACTGTTGATATCATCATTTGAAGGAAATTAAACTGTATGTTTCTACAGGAGAATATTTTATTTCTTTTGGCCAAAAAATGTTTTAATATTAAAATTGCAAAAACATGTTTACATTTTTTCACGTTCCCTGCATCCGCAACTTAAGAAACGGTAGTCAAAAATTTAATAAGCAGAGCTGAATGCTTCGTTATAATTATCTTTGGCAAACCATAGTTAATTTTATCTTTTAAACCAGGAAATATGAGGCTTATAAATAACTATTTATTGAATAGATGTTGATTTTTTAAATCTTGCTGATTTGAAAAGTATCTTAAATTTTACTATTATTATTATTATTATTATTATTATTATTATTATTATTATTATTATTATTATTATTATTATTGTTGTTGTTGTTGTTGTTGTTGTTGTTGTTGTTGTTGTTGTATTTATTTACATGGTGAAAGTAAGTCATAAGCCTTCTCTTACATTTAACCATGTCTTAAGTTGACATTACACTGCATTTATTAATTATTATCATTAAATAAAACACAGGAAACAAGTATTTGAGGAAAACACACACATTAACATAAAACATATAAAACATTTCAATGAGATAAACACGTAAAAAACCAACAACCAAAACAGTAATTAACTTGAACAAAGTATCGCTAGATCAGTAGTGGAAACAGAGAGATAAAATAAAATAAAATTAGTAAACATTCTTACACACACCAAACACACACACACACATGGACTATGCCGCAGCCAACACGCTAGTGATATAGTGATCGGTGAGTTTGTTTCTAAAATCGGATGGCCCATTCACATCCGTGAAGTCTACAAGTTACGTGTTCCAGGCTAACCTATTTTAAATCTGTTTTTATTTGTAAATGTTATATTGCTTATAAATTGTAAGCAGGGCCATACTAAGGACACGTAGCACCCTGGGGCCCCCAGTTATGTGCCTTTCCCAGCCCCCAAAAGCCTTAATTATTTTTGTTTAATGTTTTTACAGTAGTTGGTACCTGTGTACCAGTTGTCAGCCCTGTAAGTTGACAGGAAATACATGTAACAATGAATGCCAGAAGCCGTGTGTTTGTACAGATAAGGGTTGAGTTCTCCCCAACTCTTTGTTCAGTTTTCTTCTCAAACGAACTTTATCTACATAAAGGTACAAAGAACAATTGTGCCCGTTTTTGTTTTGATTCTACCCTCCGACAATTTTAACTATATTGCCTATATAGATTAGCCAACTATACAGGGAGCCAAGTATACAGGTTAGCCAACTATACAGGGAGCTAACTTGTTTTATCCCTGTCACGTAAGCAAGCGTGGGGTCCCCCAACTCGTGGGGGCCCTGTGTGTCCACACAGTTTACACACCCCTGAGGATGGCCCTAAATGTAAGCAGTGCCAGTCTAGCCCCATGCAATGCATTGTAGTCCTAAGCAACAACTCACATGTGAGCTAGTCATTACTACCCCCGATAAAGCCCACATATGACTCACATGTGAGCTAGTCATTACTACCCCCGATAAAGCCCACATATGCGTGTCTAGATCATGCGTGCATGGCTATCTATGAACTAACCTTACAGGGGAGTTACAGATCATGCCGTGGTGAGATTGTACTCTCTAGAATCTAGAATTTAGGTCGGTCGCTAGGGGACACTAACATGCAACGGTTATCAACCTAGGGTAGGCTGGAGGAGGAGGAGGGTGAATTATGGGACACAGGCTCTTGTAGTAGTGATATTAGTGTAGTGACATGTAGGGGTGATATTAGTGTAGTGAAATGTAGGGGTGATATTAGAAATCTTATTTCGAAAAGGACTTATATTTTTATGCAATTTAACAAATTGTTTGACACTACTCTTCATTATGCAATATTTTTACAATACGTTATATTTAAGTGGTAAGGAAATGAATAATATCGTAGTTAATTGTATATTTATAATAGATATTTTAAAATAACTACTAATCTTAATGTACTAGAATATGTACTAGAGCTATCTTAATGACCTGTCACAATAATTACTAATCTTAATGTACTAGTATATGTACTAGAGCTATCTTAATGACCTGTCACAATAACTACTAATCTTAATGTACTAGAATATGTACTAGAGCTATCTTAATGACCTGTCACAATAACTACTAATCTTAATGTACTAGAATATGTACTAGAGCTATATTAATGACCTGTCACAATAATTAGTAATCTTAATGTACTAGAATATGTACTAGAGCTATCTTAATGACCTGTCACAATAATTACTAATCTTAATGTACTAGAATATGTACTAGAGCTATCTTAATGACCTGTCACAATAACTATTAATCTTAATGTACTAGAATATGTACTAGAGCTATCTTAATGACCTGTCACAATAACTACTAATCTTAATGTACTAGAATATGTACTAGAGCTATCTTAATGACCTGTCACAATAAATCCTGATTCGCCTGGTCTGTGTTCGTGCAACTCTGTATGACCATTTGCTTGTGTGGTTCCCAAGATGTCTGTCTGTCTGTCTACGTACCCCAGCCCCGGAGCAACGGATGTATCTGCCCCCTCATGACCAACATACACTCTGGTAGACCTTGCAGAGGACACTCCTAGCACTGTAAGGATCCTTGTTACTCACTTTGTTCACGTGCAGCGACGCTGACCGTCTAGCCGCCACCCCCTCCCCTCTAGTGTCGCGCAATCTCCCCACCGCTGGCGCCACAGGTCTCCCTTATTGATTTCTGTCCCCTCCCCTCCGGCCGGGGGTGGAACCAGCGGGAACGGAACGCAGGTCACTGTTTTATTAGAGGGGAGCGCTGCCCCCCTTGTTATGGTACCATGGCCCCCTTTCTCATCAAATAATGTAAGTGAATGGTCAGCAGGGGGAATTAAGGTAATATTTAAATAACAATTTATAGTGGCCATTTTTCCTTAACAGTCTTAACGTATGAGAGAGACAAATAAGTAGTAAAATTATTGGTATTATAATTACTAGAAGTTCATCCTGGACTTTGACACTTGGTCCTGGCAGATAATAACGAGACGGTGTTACCTTCAGACGTCCTTGTCCAGGACACAGATATAACAGAGATTGAATATCGTCCTTTGAAACATGGCTGCCGACATTTTATTTCGATTGGACTGTTTTATTTATATTGTATTTAGCTTTTAGTTGTCAGTTACGAGGGAACATGGAGCGTGGGGTTGTCTCAGATAACTGGGGCTTGTGTCTCTTCATTACCGCACTAGCAAGACTAACACCTCTCCCTATCTTGAGCTACTTCTATCCAGTCCACCTCACTACGTCATATCTATATCTTGAGCTACTTCTATCCAGTCCACCTCACTATGTCCTATCCCTATCTTGAGCTACTTCTATCCAGTCCACCTCACTACGTCCTATCCCTATCTTGAGCTACTTCTATCCAGTCTACCTCACTACGTCCTATCCCTATCTTGAGCTGCTTCTATCCAGTCCACCTCACTACGTCCTATCCCTATCTTGAGCTAGTTCTATCCAGTCCACCTCACTACGTCCTATCCCTATCTTGAGCTAGTTCTATCCAGTCCACCTCACTACGTCATATCCCTATATTGAGCTAGTTCTATCCAGTCCACCTCACTACGTCCTATCCCTATCTTGAGCTAGTTCTATCCAGTCCACCTCATTACATCCTATCTAATCCAGGTCCATTCTAATGTTATCCTCCCATCTAAGCCTAGGTCTTCCCAATGGCCTCTTCCCATTGGGTTTGCCAGTCAATACCTTAATCGTTGTTCTATATTCTTCCATTTGAGCTGAATGTCCTGCCGGCCGTAACCTGCGAAATTTGACTACCCTAACAATGTATTGTGGTGATTACAGAGTACGTATTGTAACGTTTAAAGAGCTAGCCTGATATATTAATGTTTGTTCAACACCATTAGGGTGACATTTGATATAATGATTGAATTGGATCCAAGTTTGCAACCTGTATAGTAGTAGTAGTAATAATAGTAATAATAATAATAATAATAATAATAAAATATTATATCTTATTTTAGAAATTAAAATTTCTTATGTTTTATAGTTTATTTTAAGTGGATAAACAGTTTTTGCTAGATATTTCACACGTTGTAGATTTTAATTTAAAATCCCTACTATTACGTCGTATGCATGACAATTCCCGACACGTGAGATTAAGAACATGGGTTAAGATTTTATCGACTCTACCTACACGGGTCCTCGTCAGGAAGGAAAGTGAGTAGATGCGTACCCTGAAGAGGTATATCTAGCGACATTTCCTTCTCGAAGCTTCCTAAAAAAAAAAGGTGTGGTCATCCAGGTGCGTCTCTGTTGACAAAACTGCGTTGTCTTTTTAAACAGAGACGTAGAAAGATGTCGACATATCTTGCATCTTAGCAACACAAAACAAATAAATCTTACTACCCGCTCTCATTTATAATGTCGGGATTTTGAATACAAATGCGAATAATAAATTTTTGGGATGTTTAATTCCATATCATTACAGTATTACATCATTGTGTAACCTCCTCCCTTCCACAGTATTTCCAAAGCCTTTTGGGTGACTAGCGGCGGTGACCTACTGAAACTACTCCACAGGCAGGTATGTGCTCACATTTAACGTGTTATTGTTATTTTAACTGTTTGGATGTGTTTTGTATTCACACAAAAAACTGAACTACCCTAATAGCTGGTCGAATAGTCTAGTACGCTATTCACGCAATAGACCGGACTACCGATGTTGGGGAGATTGGGGTTTGAATTCCGGTCAGATTATGGGGGTATTTTTTCCCTAAATAGATTCTCACTCTATCTTGACATAAATTCTAATACATTTCCTATCAAACTATTATATCCCATTAGTGAAATTAATTGTGGTTATCTCAGGATGGGTAGTAAGACGCGATGAGCCAACATTTTTACAATAAAATACTAGAATATTATTAGCTGAGCGTCTACCAGTGCATTGGAGCCGACTGGGTCAAAACCCGGGACACAAGACTAATAGCTCAACAGTAAACACACAATATACAGGGTGTACTGGCTGGTGAAGCATTGTTTTTGTGTAAACCGGAGTATTTATATTTTTATTATTGGTAAATTTAATCTCGAGGCCATTTAAGCTACAATATCGATGATTACGTAAATATTCTTCACTTAAAACTTCAACTTCAACTTTCTACTGACATGATCAAATATACTTCTAAATGGTTAGACAATAGCTGGGTGCTTGTTTTTGAAATATTTATGTTTGTAAAATGATCCTCTACTCGAGACTTGAGTACATTACAAATCTGGTAACGGTCAGTGTTCACTAAAATAATGAGTCTACGTTTGTATTAAGAGATTGTTTATAATCAACATCAAGAAACAACAAACGTAACAGTTCTACGTTTAATTCCATCGTGTATATCTACTAATGATGTATTCTGGGTAATCTCATTGGAACTTTTGAAGACACTTTAATAAAAACAATCATTTATAATAAAAGGGATAGCTTTGTTTCAGTTTAAAGTAGTTGTGGCAGACAAAATCCAACACGGCCCACCCTGTCAACTCAGAATCCACCTGACTAGGGATGTGAAAAAAGTATCGATACTTTAGTAATATCGATATTTTCCTTTCGATACTTTTACTGATATTAGTACTCACACTCTGGTATCGAAAGAAATAATTTTTTTGTCATCTCCACTCATGTTGGGAATGTTTACTAGGTAGGAAGAACAAATCACTCTTTCTCAGTTCTCACTCATTTTCTGCAACTCCAGCATTCCATCTCTTTTAGCTCGCCAAAGTTCAGAGCTGTTGTTTCATTTTAATTTGATGCCTGACCAGGCGAGTGGCGACCAGTCTTACTACCCCTTCCTTTATCAATGAGCAAGACCATCACAAACTAAACAAAAGAAGCTTTCGTAAAGCTCAATGAACTCACTCAACTTAAGGGTGCCCCAAGAAAATGAAGCAGAAAAGTTGTTGTGCCTAGTTTAAGCAGATGAAGTAGGGTAGGGCGCCCATTCTTCTATTGATTGTCAATAGTTAATAATCTGTCTTATTAGAGTAAATTAACGATGAATATAGTTAAAAAATGGCACCTCCCAGAAGTGAATTATGGAAGTTTATTAAGAAGTTGGATAGCGAAAAAGCAGATTTTAAAATTTGTATAAAATATCCAAAATTACTATAATTTTTAGTGTTTAAGTAAATATGAAAATTCAATAATTATGATGCAAAAGTGGAAATTATTATTATTTATAATATAATACAATAAAAATTCCCAGGTTAAAATTTGTAAACCGATCCTTACTGCTATCTATACTTTTCTTTAGATCCCACATCCCACTCCCTCCCCCGACTAAAAGTGCGTCAGGAAGTGTTGACTATTGAACATTTGACCCGTCGAAACCAGTCAATTAGTTCATAGTAGTTTACAGACTTCTCGCCAGGTAGCAGGAATGTGCGCAGCACTTGTGGTGCTACCTCGTAGCTGCATATCTAACTATTTAGGACAGTGCATTATATACGCAAACACAGAGGACGTGAGCTAGAGGAGGGCTTGGGGTGTGGCCCGAACTTTAAATATTTTTAATTTGTATTCAAAACAAATGCATAATAAAATTTGTAATCATTGTTTAGCTAAAATAATTAGCTTAAGCCCATAGTTGGAAGATGAAAGTATCAAATAATCTCATATGGAATAATAAAATTTAAAACATTAAACAATCATTATTTACACATACAACCATCAACTTGGAAATTATAGGACGTAATTAAAAATTATTTATCCAAACAACAAAGGAGATGAAAGTTTGTTTCCGAGAAACGTTAATAGAATTACCTAATGCCTCAACCCTTTGTCAACTAGCTAAACCATTCCTACACGTCCTCATGAACTAACTATAATATTCATCCATGTCTCCACACCTCGTGAACTAGCTATAACACTCCTCCATGTCCTCATGAACTAGCTATAACATTCATCCATGTCCTCATGAACTAGTCTATAACAAGCATCCATGTCTCCACACCTCATGAACTAGCTATAGCACTCCTCCATGTCCTCATGAGCTAGCTATAACATTCATCCATGTCCTCATGAACTAGCTATAGCACTCCTCCATGTCCTCATGAACTAGCTATAACATTCATCCATGTCCTCATGAACTAGCTATAGCACTCCTCCATGTCCTCATGAGCTAGCTATAACATTCATCCATGTCCTCATGAACTAACTATAACATTCATCCATGTCTCCACACCTCATGAACTAGCTATAGCACTCCTCCATGTCCTCGTGAACTAGTTATAACATTCCTCCATGTCTCCAAACCTCATGAACTAGCTATACCATTCCTCCATGTCTCCTCCACAGCTCGTGAACTAGCCATAACATTCCTCCATGTCTCTTCCACAGCTCGTGAACTAGCCATAGCATTCCTCCATGTCCTTGTGAACTAGCTATAACATTCCTCCATGTCTCCACACCTCATGAACTAGCTATACCATTCCTCCATGTCTCCTCCACAGCTCGTGAACTAGCCATAACATTCCTCCATGTCTCCTCCACAGCTCGTGAACTAGCTATAACATTCCTCCATGTCCTCGTGAACTAGCTATAACATTCCTCCATGTCCTCGTGAATTAGCTATAACATTCCTCCATGTCTCTACACCTCATGAACTAGCTATAACATTCCTCCATGTCTCCTCCACAACTCGTGAAAGTGTTTTCAGCTATGAGAAGTGTTGTCCTTGCTTGCATGACAAGTAGCAGCCACTGTGGGAATTCTCTAGACCTGTAACAAGCTCTCAGCAAGTCACGGAACTATCCTTTCTGTGTGGTATTTATCATGGGGGCAACAGTTCTCAACATTCCAAAACACCGACACAATCCTCGGCCCTCTTAGGATGTCTTGTTTTCATCCTGTTACAAGCAGAACCCTCAAAATTATAAAAAAATGACCTAATAATTATATAAAATTACTTCAATTTTAAAAAAGCTACCTAAAAATGAACATAAAGTCGTAATAGCACGACTAAATAAAACAAGTGATTTTCAAATGTAAATTAAAAATGATCTATTCAATGAAGTATTTAACAGCTAAACTCTTACATTCTGTTGAATATAACATTGATTTACAAAATTAATATGTACTTGAGAAGTAATAGCTACCCCTACCCAACGCAACCCTCTCCAGCCTAGTTGTTTACAACAAAGAGGATACAAAGTTCATTGCCTGCATTAAATCCTCATTCTGACAATTGTGTTGGAAACATTTATGCATTTATAAATTATCAATAGGTTCTAATATTTAAAAATATACTTCTTCAACCTGCGGCCTTTAAATGACTCAAAGGTGCCTTAAAAAAGACTCGAAAATACCCATAAATGCTTAAAAATGACTTAAAGGATGAAAAATTGAGAAAATATGACCTAAATTTTCATAATGACAAAACATGACCAAAAAATGGCATATTAAATATACATTTCTACAACAAGGGGATCATGAAAAGAGTTCATGTACCTAAGAGTATTAGATATGATGAACTAATAAAAAAGATGACGTCATCAAAATCCGGGCCCTGGTTAAAAATAATATGACTTCACTAGGTCAACCAAGGCCAGATTTAAAACTGAGACATTTCTCAACAAACGTTC
Source organism: Timema genevievae (assembly GCA_902155825.1). Taxonomy (NCBI): domain Eukaryota; kingdom Metazoa; phylum Arthropoda; class Insecta; order Phasmatodea; family Timematidae; genus Timema; species Timema genevievae. The sequence goes on along the minus strand of CABFWO010000533.1, from coordinate 13,193 downwards.
TTATAAATGACGTATTCTATATTTTATGATACATTATTTTTAGTTATCAAACTCACAATAAAACGTTCTTAATCCTATAAAAGAGATGTCTATACCCTCAAACCTCGTTTTGGCTGGTGTTGTATATTGAAAAAACAAACCAGGTTTTAAATGGCGTCATATTTCTCCGGACGTCTGCCCCACGTTTCAACGCCCCTCTTTAGTGGAGAAAGTTACCAGAACATCTTCACGGTCAACAGGGTCCGTCTTTCAAGTCCCTGTTATCTTTTAACTGTTCTCCAAACTGAATGAACAGTTTCCTGGGGTTCTTCCGGGTGGGTTTGTAATCTAGTCATAGATTATAATGTGTTGTAACCAGGTTACAGCCACTGGTACCAGGGCTATGTTTGGTGTTGTGACCAGATATTACAACCACTGGTACCAAGGCTATGTTTGGTGCTGTAACCAAATCTTACAACCACTGGTACCAGGGCTATGTTTGGTGTTGTAACCAGATATTACAACCACTGGTACCAGGGTTATGTTTGGTGCTGTAACAAGATATTACAACCACTGGTACCAGGGCTATATTTGGTGCTGTAACCAGATATTATAACTACTGGTACCAGGGTTATGTTTGGTATTGTGACCAGATATTACAACCACTGGTACCAAGACTATGTTTGGTGCTGTAACCAGATATTACAACCACTGGTACCAGGGTTATGTTTGATGCTGTAACCAGATATTACAACCACTAGTACCAGGGTTATGTTTGGTGTTGTAACCAGATATTACAGCCTCTGGTACCAGGGCTATATTTGGTGCTGTAACCAGATATTACAACTACTGGTACCAGGGTTATGTTTGGTGCTGTAACCAGATATTACAACCACTGGTACCAGGGTTATGTTTGGTGCTGTAACCAGATATTACAACCACTGGTACCAGGGTTATGTTTGGTGCTGTAACCAGATCTTACAACCACTGGTACCAGGGTTATGTTTGGTGTTGTGACCAGATATTATAACTACTGGTACCAGTGTTATGTTTGGTGTTGTAGCTAGATATTATAACCACTGGTACCAGGGTTATGTTTGGTGTTGTGACCAGATATTATAACCACTGGTACCAGGGCTATGTTTGGTGTTGTGACCAGATATTATAACAACTGGTACCAGGGCTATGTTTGGTGTTGTAGCCAGATATTATAACCACTGGTAGCAGTGTTATGTTTGGTGTTGTAGCCAGATATTATAACCACTGGTACCAAGGTTATGTTTGGTGCTGTAACAAGATATTACAACCACTAGTACCAGGGTTATGTTTGGTGCTGTAACCAGATCTTACAACCACTGGTACCAGGGTTATGTTTGGGGCTGTAATCATATATTATAACCACTGGTACCAGGGTTATGGTTGGTGCTGTAACCAGATATTATAACCACTGGTACCAGGGTTATGTTTGGTGTTGTGACCAGATATTATAACCACTGGTACCAGAGTTATGTTTGGTGTTGTGACCAGATATTATAAGTACTGGTACCAGTGTTATGTTTGGTGTTGTAGCCAGATATTACAACCACTGGTACCATGGTAGTGTGCTAATTGTTCAACCTGGCAGTTTTATTATATCTTAAGACAGTATCAGAAATGTAAATTCTTAATTCCAAGTAAATACACCAAATTTGTCTGAAGAGAGTATGGGAAACCACCCTCATGATTGACTTGTTCTCCCTGATCAGTCAAATGTTCTGACATGTCGTTTGACGTCACTGGTAAGTCAGATGTGCTGACATATTTCTGGTCCAACTAATGCGATAGTGTCTGGGAGCTGAGTCAGGTGGTCAACTCACAGTATCCTTCTGGTCCAGTCCAAGGGCACAGGACTGGGAGGGAGAATGTCAAGGATATCCAGCAACATTCTTCATCTTCAGTTCGTCTGCATGTGGCCTTGTTATAGCCTAGTGGTACATCCTAGTGGTACAGCCTAGTGGTACATCCTAGTCTCCACTTACATCACAGTGATATAGCCTAGTCTCCACTCACATCACAGTGATATATCCTAGTCTCCACACACATCACAGTGATATAGCCTAGTCTCCACACACATCACAGTGATATAGCCTAGTCTCCACACACATCACAGTGATATAGCCTTAGTCTCCACTCACATCACAGTGATATATCCTAGTCTCCACTCACACATCACAGTGATATATCCTAGTCTTCACTCACACATCACAGTGATATAGCCTAGTCTCCACTCACATCACAGTGATATATCCTAGTCTCCACTCACATCACAGTGATATATCCTAGTCTCCACTCACACATCACAGTGATATATCCTAGTCTCCACTCACATCACAGTGATATATCCTAGTCTCCACTCACATCACAGTGATATAGCCTAGTCTCCACTCACATCACAGTGATATATCCTAGTCTCCACTCACACATAGCTGCCAAACAGCTCTTCCTAACATATCAACCGACTCTAGCCTCATCACATGCGAACCAAACATCGGACCGTTGATTTGACACGATGTCTCTTATCACTGAACCAGACAAGACAACTTGTATAACTGACAACTTATTTCCTCAGCCTATATTTGAATGTCCTGGAGGTAATTACCTCAGACAAGCCGAGGATTTCCTCAACAGGAAACTGCTATTGTTACGAAAGGTTCCTGACTTGTATTCCGTGTTCTCGAGTGGGATTGTTCGAGACTAGAGAACACTTCTCAGAGAGATGTTGACATTCTCTCACAGAACTAAGAGAATTCAGAACGAGGCCTTTCGAGAGTTATACTAATAGTAGCAGTAGTAGCAGCTCTTTATTTACTAACCTGAACTAACATTAATTATAAAAAAAAACACTAGGAGGAACAATTTAGGATCTCTTGCTTTGTCTGTTTCCTGTTGTCTTGATCTATTTTTAGATTTTCCCACAACACCAAGTAGCGTAATTTGTGTCCGTGACTATGACAGGTTATCAGGCAGGATTTGTCAAGTTTCATATTTTTCTCATAAAGAAGGCATGCTCTATATCCTCCATACCAAGTATCACATCTCTAGGACTCAATTTGTACGTTTTGTCCACCATCTTGGATCTACCATATTGAATCCACCACCTTGGATTTTTCAAGTTCTTGTTTTTTTACCATGAAGATGGGACGCTCCATAACGTCCACACATGGTCGATGTTTTTGTTTGGTTTGCATTGGTTTTTTTCCGTCCCAAGGAAAACTATACTAAAGCTTGATTCACCCGTTCGCCGAAAATAGAAAGCAGAATCTGCCTCAAGAGGCGCAGCAATTCACTCGCTGTATGTCGACCCATGATGCATTGCAACGCTAACTTATAACAGCTTATTATCAACATATTCTATTTTCTAGTGGATAAACATATTTTATATCATCATCCCGAAGGATGATTTTAAATTATAACGCTGTGTTGTGGCACAATCCAATACACCGATACACACGCTTTACATTAACTGGTTATTTCAAATCTCCTTATAACGGCCAACGAAGCTGTCTGCTTTATTCTGGCTCTACACCGCATGCATTGTCAAATGCGCATGCGCACTGATTTAAGATGGTTGGTTCTGAAATTTTATTAGTTCTCCTGTGCCGAACATCTCGAGCAGAGCGGACAAAGTAGAGAATAGTTCAACTTCAGCAGAACAGCTCGCGCCGATTTAGCAGAAATCTTGGGATTGGCTTAGAGCGCGTCATGTGACCACGTTTCTGTTCTGCGCTAGTTTTTCGTCGAACGTGTGAATCCACAGTAAGCCACAGTCCCAGATGAATTATGGGGCTCATTGGTCTACTACTCTCCTGACAGAGTCATAGCAACCTGTACATCAGTAATGGTCTGGATTTCTTTGGACCTCTGAGAGCCATCTTTGCTCTCCATTGGCTTTGCACGCTTTACTCTTGTGCATTTCTATCAGGGACAACATACAAAATGCGATGTTATCTTGACCAATGGGAGCACATTATTTCAAACTCCCCCAGCAAGCTATTGATACAATACAGAGGATTACTTGAGAAGGCACAGTCCACGCGAGTTCTACGAGATATAATTATTAACACCTGTGTTAAGTACCAGCTACTCGAGCCACACCACTATTAATTACGAAGAATAAAGTTTTATGTTAGCTAATAATTAAGAAGAATGTTTGTTGTTCAATAAGTTGCTGTATATAATATAGTTAATCTTGTACGTAATGTAAACAATTACTACAGCGTCACACGTGCAACGGCTGTGAAAGAAATGCCCAGTTTTACAAGTGCTGAAACAGTGACTGCCAATCACTGTAAATAATCACTTATATAAATCACTGCTCTTTTAAAATCAAGGTCACTGTGATCACCGATATCGTAAAATCACTGTTTCGCCCATCCCTACAGTGCTTAGGGGTTAGCATGTAAACAAAGTTCGGAAGCTCCCGAACATTTATTTCCGGTGGTAATTGGCTATACGGTCCGAACCGCACTGCAAAAATGCGGAGCAATGCTCTCTCGACGATTCTTCCGCGCCGGTGCGGTGTAGTGTGGTGCGGCTCCGTGTAGCCGGTCCTTTACAAAGATTGTTGAAACGTTTCTGTAATAAAGTCAGTCCCAGACCCTCTTAAGCTCTGGTATAGTAATTGTCAATTGCAGCTGACGCCATTCAATCATCCGATGCGCACCGCTTGTTGTGATGATAGTCATTATCTGTTGCGGCCGACAGGTTGCTTCAGTCGTCACACACACACATATACACAACAACCACAATCGTGAACAGTAATAACCAGATTCAATCTAGTTTGTAGCAACACCACCGACATTACGTTATGTTAATTGCATTGATTGCACATAACATAGACAAACAAAAGAAAGAATTGTATTATTTTGTACCACGCAATCTGTCGAGACGTTTTGTCGGTCAATAAACAAAGTCTGTGAGGAAATTATTCAGTTACTAATCTCAATGGACTCTTTCCCCTTAAAGTCATTGTTCCATATAACATCCTTTTTGCCACAAGATTGAATCATCCATTTCTGGCTTCCCTGAGAACACTCGACAGCATCGGAACATCCTGATTGACCGCAGGATTGCCTAGTCTTTAAACTAATGTCCACTTTCCTTGTTTCAAGCTAATGTCCACTCTCCTTGTTGTAAATTAATGTTCCCTCTCCTTGTAAACTAATGTCCACTCTCCTTGTTGTTGTAAAGTGTGTTGCTAACATCCTGTAACAGTTTCCTGAGAACTATCTCTCGTCTCACTACAATGGCCCCACAGCCTTCAACCCGGGACAAAGAGGTCCTCACTGGACTCTTATAAGAGAAAGTGACAACATTCACACGGGTATGACCTGAAATGTTGACAAGATGGCGCCAGATATGTCACACAGTTCATAACGGGAGGTAATCTTTAACGTGAAGACATGAATTCAATTAGATATTACTAACGAACGATAATAGTTATATTAGTAAATAATTGGAACAGATTATGGAAATGTTTATGAGGTTAAGTAGACCACACGTGTCATGAAAGTGTAGCTTGGAGCTATGTTACCAATAAACAGCACCCATGTGGCTCTCAATGGTAGAGAAAGGTCACCAAATAACACCGGGCTCGATCTAACAACAAACAAACCAAGTCAGTGGTAACATAGCTCCGTCATCTTGTGGAATGTGTTCTCATTGGTAGAACAGTCTTCTCAATCAACAGCCATTTTTATTCCTCATTACTGTTGAATGTTTTACTTTCCCTGAAAAACTATAATATCACTGGTAGTAGTAATTTACGTGACAACATTACTGACCGAGTGTAGTGAAGTCGTGTTTTAACTCGACCGTTTTAACTTTCATGTGTCTGTCTGTTCGGATGTTACTACCAAATACTTGGACCAATTTTAAACGAAACTTGGCTCGAACGTTATTTTAAACTATTCCTAACAACACACACATATATTATATATAAAAATGTGTGTGTTTTTAGTTTTGACACAGATTGCGAGACTGATGTCTTAAACTGTGTGAACAATGTAATTCTCTATTCATATAATGTAGGCCTATTATTTAAAATAGCATTTATTTGTTTGCTGTCAAGCTTGTCCACCAAATAAAAATATTAACTTCAAATCCAAATAGAAATCTTAATATTGTATTAATGATAATAACATGACATAATCCTTATCGTGATTTGCTTAGCATTTTTTAATGGAGGAAGCGAGGTCTTCTGTTCACAGAACCACTAAATGTGCTTACAACCGAAAGATCATCTACCGTAGTTGAGAAAATGTATGCACAATTGTTTCGTAGTTTATTTTATTGATGCTTTGCACTCAACAATAAATAAACCATAATGTTCTTCAAATAAGTAGGGCTGCTTTACTTCCAACTGCTCAGATGGTAAGGCCCCATCTTTTACTAGGCTCTCTATCTTGGGCTGCAGTTCATCAGATCTGACGATGAAGTAAAAGCTCGGTCACAGCTGAACAGAAAGTTGACAAACGCTAGGGGGGATAAAGAATATGACTGGAATTTGAAGAAAACATAATATTGAATATCCTAGATAGAAAGTAGCAACTACTTTACATGAGGTATGAACTGGTCTGTTCTAGACTGTAAACGTAAATACTAAAACGGTCAAGAGTGACAAATATAATATATTACTCTTTTACGAGGTGGAACTAGTTTAAGTTTGAAACACGAGCATTGGGGACTTCAAAGTGAGCAGACAAGAAATATTGGCCTGGGAAGGAAGGGACTTTAACGCGCTAGAAGACAAGAAACTTTAACGTGCTAGTAGACAAGAAACTTTGACATCTACAGGAAGAAACTTTAACGCGCTAGTAGACAAGAAACTTTGTGCGGCAATTCGTCCTAGCCAAGGATCCCAAGAGTTAATAACCCAGGTACAATAAATACCCGTCCTCTTGGAACCACAAGGGTGGCACCTATTCCACTATGACATGTGTTACTCATGCGGTAATGTGTGAGTGTGTGTTTGGGAGAAAGTTGGAGGCTATCAACCAACCAGTCAGTAAGTGTCTGGACAAACAACCTACGCGATATGTTTCCTAGAGCCATATGTAAATACCCACACACGCTTGCGTAACACATGGGGACAAGCAATTATGCGTGAGATAACAGAGCCACCAATCACTCAGAACACACATGACTTAAAAACTAGCTTCAATGACAGAAACAAACACTAAAGACAGGGTTGTATCATTATACAATCAATAATCTACAGTAGGAAAGTGGTACGATTCTGGTACTAGTTGTATATATGGTATTTCAGAAGTCCATTCCTACCAAAATCCTTTTATAAATGTACCAAGGGCCTATCTGAGTATCGAAGCCTGATCCCCCAGACATGGAGTACGTTTATCTCTATAATCTTCGAGCGCTCATCATTATAGATGGTATTATATTATTACGAGTTATATCTTTCGACAGGTTGATTCCCTTGTCCAAACTGAGTCTTATCAGCAACTTTCTACTCTATTTCCTGAAACGTCATCGTGTTTCCTTGTTTGAGATCATTCGTCAGTTCCAAGCTTGGTCTCCTGCTCTTCTTCTCCCTTTCACCTTTCATTCTATGGCATCACTTTATAATACATTTCTTCTCATAGTGTGACCCATCCAGTTGGCCTTTCTTCACATGCAGATTGGTTCTCTTTTCATTGACTCTTTTTAGAACTTACCATTAGTCTCTTGATCTGTCCACTTTATCCTCTCTCCAACACCCATCTCAAGGAGTTCCAAACATTTATTATCCTATTCTTCTTCTTTTATAACATGCTAAATGTCCAAAGAGTTGTCAACTGCGGTAATGATCTCAAGGCGGGTAGGCGCGCCACTGGTTGCGAGCCGCTGTTGTCGATGAAAGAGAAACGTGCCGGTGAAAGCAGATGTGTTGGGCGTGTGTGAGTATGTTTTGGGTGTGAGAATGTGTGCTCACAGAAGGTGAAGGACAACTGATATCCCCTGTGTGATACATCTACCTGTCGAAGTCTCCAACATCACATACTATCACACTATGTCAACCACCGGTGTTTGGGACCTACTGAACAGGTGCTGGCTTAGGCAGTGACATCATGAGTTTATAACTTTAGTTGATGTTATAATATACCATGGGTGTTGGCATGCTCCATAGTATGTATTACAAGGAACACACTTTCATCCATCCGCCATCTTGGATCCACTATATTAGATTTTTCAAGTTTTGAATTGTTCTCATAAATATGTCATTGTTCCATAGCTTCCATACCATAATTTATTTTTTCCAGGGTATCTGGAAGTGGAATAAAGAGTCCTGGAAGGGTATATAGACACCGCATGGATTGTAAATCTGTCTATAAATTTGTTGCCGGCCACAAGACACGCCACGCGCTACATTTTCCTTTTCATACCTTTAACAAAGATCATTTGTTGACCCGAGGAGGTCTAGATATAAGCCAATAACAAGGTGGCATGCGATTGTTTTACATCAAATGAAATAGCTATATTCCCATGGAGTCAAGGACAGCATTGTTTCTTCCTAGGAGCAATCTCTAACGACCCGCCTGGGATGGTTACAATGGCTGCAGCTGTGTCCAACTTTCCAACCTCTGGCTGCAGCTGTGTCCAACTTTCCAACCTCGCACTTTCCTGGCATGCAGGTTCACAAATTGGTTCTGGATGAAAAACTGAGCTCTTACTCCTTTAAAATTGTGATGGCCTCTTGGCTAGAGTTGGACATTTCCCCAGTGGTGGCTTGTGACCTACTAAGTAGGGGATGGGGCTGAGCTGGGTGAGGTGGTACCTAAACACTATTACACATACAGACATCAGATATTGTGTTAGAGGACGGGTAGGGGTGGGAAGTTGTTAAACAATAATTGAGCCATCTTTTTTTTTAATATACTGATGATAAATTCAAAATTTTAAAAATATAATGACAATCAGAGATTTAAAATGTTCAGGACTGTAAATACCAGGGAAAGGGTCTACAGCAGACCCCACGTTAGTTATACATTCAACCACCAAGCGCTGTACGTAGTCAATAATTGAGTGTGAGAACATAACTGGAACATTTTCTGTAACTACTTTTTACTCTGTTGACGATTTGTTGATCATTTCCATTTCTTGTCTTATGTTTCACCTGGACATTCATGGGCCATAATCGATACCAGCCGCTGTTCATACTTTATATTCAGTAGTAGGCTCTGTGACTGGTCAAAGGAACAGAGATTGAATCCCGGCTGGGTCACTGTTACAACTTACTGGCAGTCATACTACACGTATCTGTGACTGAGATTGTTAGATCACCCCACTCCCCCTCGTCCAGCCAGTTGTCGACACGCCAGTTGGTCGCACTGGCACTAGATGTGAATGAAGACACACGTGGAGCTAAATGCTCAGCCTCCCTTGCAGTCGAATGGAGTCCTCCGTTATTAGACCATGACTACGGTTTCTCTTACACATCTTCATGACAACAACACTCGGTGCATTGCACTTTCTAAACTCCATCTCGACCCACCCAATCAGCGCATGCGCAGTCATCAATGCTCTTCATTCTCAAGTGATTACCCTCAAAACAGTTCATGGAAGTGCTTGACAAAACTGGAGCACTGAGGTCTTTTGTTGAGAACGGAAAATAGGAGATAGGGCTAAGATAGATTCCTCCGTCTGTGTGTGTTCGTGCTACCGTCAATTGTAATATTTCTGATTGGATGTAATAGAGAGAACGGTGTGAACTCTCCTCTAGAATTGTAAAATATTAGCGAGAAAGATGCGAACCTAGAACTCCAGGAGCAAGTACATCACCCTACCCTGCAAGTCACATTCAAGGCCACTTCTTGTGGATCGGATATCCTGCTCCTGGATGTGCGGCCACAAGACATCCTCCCTCGTACTTCCCGTGGACTGTATAGGCAGTGCTGACGTCACTGTAAGGTCATTGGATCAAGAGGGCATGTCACGCCAGCCAAACGCTACAAGACTAGGTGTATCCTAATGTTAAAATCCCTGTAAAAGTGATGGTCATGTATTCTGGGCTAGATACATTGTGAAACATGTGTACCAAACCCACACAAATATCTACAGGTCGTTGAATGGAAGCTATTTCGTCAGGTCTTGTCAAGTACATACAGTGTTACACAACAAATGTATATTTTGAAAATAAACAACAATATAATTAAAATGTTACTGTGTATAATTGTCTAGTTTTTTACGTACGATCTTAATCACCATTTAAAAAAGTTAAATTACTTATTCCATTACAAAGTATGCACCAATTTTGTTACGAATGGACATTTCTGACAGCTGGAAGAAGTTACTAGATATACTTTCACGTATTCATACGTCAAGTTATGTGAGCTAAAGTTGCCACTATTGGTAGTCCTATATAATATCAATACTTGTATAGTAATAATAATAATAATAATACATTTCCTGTATTTGTCCTTCATGCCCTTCCTTTCACAGGTTCATATCCAAGTGTCCTATCTATCATTCTTCTCAACTTTCCTTTTTAATGCCTTTTGGGGTTTTTAGTTTCCTCTTTCAGGAAGTTGCGTTGCGCGTTTCACACTCCTCCCTGATGAATTCCGATAGAATGAAACCTAGGTCGGGAGATTGGGAGGTAACGATCGATTTTGTCCAGTGTTAGCAGTGTAAAGTGTGAACTGTGTTCTTCTTTCCATTGTAAAAGCCATATTGTGTTCGTCCCCTTTTATATGTTTCTCTCCACCTTTCCTACACCTTCTTCCAAATATGATGAGTAATAATAATAAGGTGAAATGTTATCAATGTTGGCAGCAACCAAACATATTTAGGTTTTCTCAAAGTTTCTTGTAATAAATCAAGGTACAAACCATTGAATGCGTATTACTCCTCTGTGACTTGTACCTGATGTTTTAATTTTCTCTTCCAGCGAGTGTTGGTAATATTCTGGGACTATTCTAATTGTCCTCGCAAGACGAGAAAGTTAATGAAGAGCTGTTGTAGGTGTTGAAACCACCCTGGGCCAATGTTCCTCTTGCAAGTCACAATGGGGGACTTGCGAGGTTGTAAAATAGGCTTCATTTGAATATTATCCCCATCTGCCGACATCCGAGTGTCTCAAGAGCACTCAGGCTGAAAACGACGCATGTCCAAATTAAACATTATCTACAATCTTCTCTACTGGATGAATTTAGATCCACTCCTTCAGCGGTCTTAACCTAATTACATCTGGTCCTTAGAATTGAATTAACATCGTCACAGATATATAGGCTTAGGGGAACCGGATTAGGAGGTTTAATTGGGCCAGTATTGTCTGCCTAGGAGACTGAGATGAGGAGGGTGAATTTAAAAGGTGAAAGATAAGAAATCTGATAGGAGTCAGCTTCAGGATTTGAATCTGTCTTGTGCAAGAGAAAAAAAATCAAGTACCAAATTCTTGTTGGGAGACAGTTGTGCTGACCGCACTCCGAACACTGCTAGTATTACTACCTTCTTGCTGGCTCTTGCGCCGACAGTTCCTTGACGCCACCTCCTGGTGCAAGCATCGAGCGTCTCATCCTGACATTTCCTTGACGCCACCTCCTGGTGTAAGCATCGGGCGTTTCATCCCAACAGTTTTGTTGACGTCGTCCTATTTCTTCTTCGCGCGAGATGACGATCAAGGCGGTGTGACGTCATGGTCCACATCCGACCAATGAGGACCCGGCCCGGGGAGCAGGACGGCACCAGCTCCAGCCAATGAGAGGCGAGCATTCAGGCGGCAACTTTCAGACAAAGCTAAGGAGCTGGGGTCGGAACCTGTCAGTCTTGTGTCGCGATCTAACAGTTACGGACGAGTCAGAAGAGTAGTTGCTGTTATAACAGACGGTGACAGAACAAGTCGAGATGAAGACTTCCCTGCTGATTCTAACAGGGATCCTGGTCACAGGTAATTACATTCCTCTAGGCTGTAGCGTGTTTGGCTCATTGGGGGTTGGTAGCTGGTACCTCCTGATTCTAGCAGGTAGGGCCTAGCTTCGTATCCCTTCTAGAGACTATAGTTTGTTTGGGTCATTGGGGGTTGGTAGCTGGTACCTACTGCTTCTAGCAGGTAGGGCCTAGCTTCATATCCCTTTAGAGACTATAGCTTGTTTGAGTCATTGGGGGTTGGTAGCTGGGACCTCCTGATTACTACAAACAACCAGTGCTCTAGGGTATTAATGATAATGTTAAGTGATACTGTTTTAGGTTAAGCTAGTTTGTAAGTTATGTAAATACTAGAGATGATTAGTTCATGATTCTCTTGCACTATATCAAATAGATTGAAAAAGAAATTAAACTGCTAGCAGTCGGACTACCCTCTTTCCCGTCCGTATTTCCCGGGCACTAGTGTAAACGCTAACGTAACCTCGTGAGGTAACCGCTGTGACCTTTCAGGGACCGTAACTAGTTCCTGAAGATTTACGATACACAAACACTTTCACCCACAAGAAGAGAGATTGCGTAACAAGGAAGTATCTGCAGGTGTTTCTCGGGTCTGGGACCTACTCTCCCGGCCCGGGCAAGAACTGTTGCTATCTTGGAACAAAGTGAAAGGATTTACGGCAACACTTGCCAAATACAGTCGTTAATATCAAGGTCCTACCGTGGCAGAATATGGTCTAGAGGACCCTGGTTCCATCCTGTCTGTGACTGAGTGGTCAGGGAGACTGACTACAGGTTCTAGAGGGCCCTGGTTCCATCCTGTCTGTGACTGAGTGGTCAGGGAGACTGACTACAGGTTCTAGAGGGCCCTGGTTCAAACCTAAGTGGCTCCCTAAATTATGTTGCTGTGCTCCCATCTAGTTAAACAGACATTACATCTCTTGCAGTAGAAAGCTCATTGTCAATGTTGCTGTCCAAGGTTCGGTATTTAAACCATGCATTTATACAGCCTTGTGGTTAGAAAGTGTGCATCTGTTAACCAAATAAACCAAATCAATGACAAGTGAAAAGAGCTCGTATTAGTGAGTAAGTAGGACGGTCAACATACGACAGAGGAAAGTCAATAGAAATCTGTGGACCGCCCGTGGCAGGCTCAGCTCCAGTCACAGCACGTAGTTGTAACAGTGCTCTGTAACACACGTGGTGGCTGCACGTAGTTGTAACAGGTGTTCTGTAACACACGTGGTTACACGTAGTTGTAACAGGCGCTCCGTAGCACACGTGGTTGCACGTAGTTGTAACAGGCGCTCTGTAAC
>CABFWO010000532.1:244099-295368 GCA_902155825.1 Timema genevievae | reverse complement strand
GAATATATGCACTATCAAACACCGGCCAATTGGTCTATTAAGGTGTAATTTACAAAGTATATCATTCCCGCTTACCTTTGGATATGTAAAAAAGAACATATATTTTGCATACAAATTCGGGCTCTACTTATAAATATGGTAGGCATTTCTGGCCATAACTAAAAGTTCACTTGTAATGGGTACCAAAGAAACTTTATTATTTGAGTATCTCTTCATTCCAGACAAAATGTTTAGCCTAACGTTGATTCCGCGTTCATTCATTGCTGCTTCAGTTGTTAGCACTAGACCCAATTTCGAAAACCCTCTTTCAATTAGAGCACAAGTTATATTTAAATGTCCCTTTAGTTTACTTCATTGGGGGCAATAATTTAAATAACATGGCACCAAAATTCATTATATTTAAACATAAATATACTCAAACAAGATATGTTCAGATGTTAGATGAATTGTAAAAAAGATAAATTAATAACTGCTAAGCAACTTAGCTGATTTTTTTTGGGTAGAATTCAAAAGTATTTTTCATCGGTTTACTAGTAATGGTTATCAAGAAAAAGATACTTAGGGACAAACTTAAAAATAGAAGACTTTTAGGGACTTTGGAACCACCCCTAAAAGCCCTGAATACGCCAGCATCACAAGCAGTTAGTATTTTAAAATGTTTCATATTTTGTTTATTAGTCCTTAAAGTAATAATCGCGTATGATTACTTATTCTGCTTCAATTCCATTCCTCTATGGGCAGTTATTTCTATAACACAATGTGATATAGTAAGTGCGTTTTTAATTTAAATGTCGTGAGTGTGGTAGAATATTTATTGCAATGTTTATCGACACTGATTTTAGATAGGTTAATCCACATGATTATATAACTAAATAGTAACTAATGCTAGTTTTTTTAAATATCTTACGTTCAGAAACAATCAAAATGTATTCTCAATGCTAGCTTTTTAATTTAACTGAAATTATAATTTTAGAAAGGGACAATATAAAGAATAGTAAAAAATAATGATGATGCAATTATTTAGTTATCAATTTAGCTATTTTTTTATTGCCTTGTAATGGCAATGAAACTTACCTCGTGGATTTATATTGGACGACAATATTGAATAAATTTACTGGTCAAAAATAGTTTTAGAGTACTATTATGTTATTAATGTGAGATTTTATATTTTAATAATCTGTTAGGTTACCGAACGATTTATAAGTGAGACTGCTGATATCATCTAAATTATAGCCTATACTTACCATTCAGTGTGGATGTGTATTCATATCAAGAGGAAGCTCGAGAATCACGAGCCTACAAAACTTTCGATCTTGATCCCGAGCTTTAATGATGAGATCGGCTCGAGTACTCGCAGAGCCCCAGTACACAGACTTATAACCTGAACAGGTAGTAAGACGCGGTGTTATTAAATATTCAGGAACAACTTACGCGCACGTAGCCACTCAAATACATGTGGTGTTCGCGTTTGAAACTTAGCACTGTTGCGTCCCGTATTCCGGGTAACGATGAGACGCATAGCAGTTTCAAAATTTCGGCCCGCCTGGTTACTTGTAGGCTTTATATGGTTTCTAGTTGTCACATTTCTTGCATGTTTTTATCATCCGTGGTCAAACAACAGAAAAAACAACAACACGCTCACTAGTTTTTGAGAACAAAATGCTGTGAGAGATATTTGGGCCTTAGAGGGGTGAACAAACGTGAGAATGGAGAAAGTTACATACCGGTAAAGAAGAACTTCAGGGTTTATATGCATTTCCGAACATATCAATGATAATAAAGGCGGGGTGGCACGTATGTGTGATGACAGGCGTGTACACATCCATTTCAGGTGAGAAACCTGTAGATAAAAGCCGTCGATGGGAGGCCAATGTGAAAATGGAATTATTTGAAGGCGGTTGTGTCTCAGGATAGGGTTGAACGGCGAGCTTATGTTCTTGTGGCCATGAACTCCGAGTTAGTTAGTCCTACTCAAAAACGTTCCTCTCTGTTTTTGACGTCAAAAGGCTCAAGAGATGCAGATGACATACTGTGTGGCCTGTGGGTAACGCCATCATCACCATGTGCTTCATACCATCTTGTGCGAACAAATTGGATACAAGGTCCAGGACGTACCCCTGGTTACTTCCCTTTCATGATGTTAGTCTTGTGGGTGATGACGCCATACCTCCACAATGGCAACCTACTGATACTGAGAGCAAGCAGGTTATTATAAGCAGAGGGAGTATTTGTGCGGGAATCAATGTGAGACGTGTCCTGCAGATTGTTACCTGGGGTACCGGCACAGGTTCTAGTGATGTCATACCTCCACAATGGCAGCCTGCTGATACTAAGAGCAGGCAGGTTATTATAAGCGGAGGGAGTATTTGTGCGGGAATCAATGTGAGACGTGTCCTGCAGATTGTTACCTGGGGTACCTGCGCTATCTCGCCAGTCAGCAAACACGGGTTTTAACGACGGTGTCGCCCTTGTTGAAAGCAACTGCTGCGCAATACTAGGAGAGGGGAAGGTGGATAATCTATCCGTTCATGAGAGGGTTACGTGAACGGTTCACCCGGAACTAATTCTGATAGTAAAACATTCGTTCTTTATTAAACTTTATATTCAATTTTCATAGGATTACAGCTAGAAAAATGACTAGATCTAATCTCACGTATTCATACGTCAAAACGTGTGATCTGCGGCCGTCATTTTTGACATATTATTAATACCTGTAAAATAACACTAATAGTAAATTAAAACGTCTCCAATATTGACCACAAAAAGGTTGTATTTATCTAACTGTCCTTTATTTGAAAATTGGACTATCCATATTACATAAACTCATTAAAAGAAATAGTTAAAGTTCAGCTTATTTCAACCGCGAGATGCAGAGACTTCTGTTCAAAGACCACCCACCAAAATTAAGAGGCCCGCAGTGGTGGTATAACGGTCTAAGAAGTTAGACTCACCTTGCACTTGGTAAAAGTTGACGGGAGACTCGGATTCTAAACCCAGCGCAGTGCACTGGGAAAGGGGGATTTCACATTTTTTTCTTTAATCCTATCTCAATGTTAATGAGGATGCATTTTTTCTAATCCCCTTTCCTCCTCATCCCTATCTTAAGGAAATATGAGAATTTATTGCTAAGATTTCCGAAGTGGTGGCTTGCGACCTACTAAGTTGTTGAAAGAGCCAACTTTAATTATATTTCTGATGAAAACTGAACATAATAAAATCCAAACAAATAGTTGCAACTGAAGATGAAATATTTTCGATAACATTTTCATATCGTTAAATCACAAAGGATGTATTCGCTAAAGAAGTTATTATAATATTGAGATACAGTATTAACATATCTGGTCTACAGCACACATGGTGATATTAACAGTTGTTGAAGTTGTCATTAAATTCCGGGACACCCATGACAGATATTCAACAACTGTTGATATCACCACGTGAAAAAAATTAATATCTATGTTTGTACTGGAGAAATATTTGATTTATTTTGACATAAAAAAAGTTTTGATACAAAAACTACCAACTCACTGATCTTTCCTCGCCTTCCTATGACAATTGCGAGAATTCGCATCGCGCCGACTATATCTCAACTCTAAAACTTCAAGACTTTTGAGTAATTGGGAGGCCCGTTCTCTACCAGATTGATCATCGGTTGTTACGTCCCCGAATAAGCTATCCCCCTCTCTGATATTTGCCATGATTACTAATAGTTTGCACAATACAAGATGACGACAATAACAAATTATTGCTTTCACGCGAGACTATCGACGTAGTGACAACTGGTGACAATGGCTGGTTTGGTTACGTCATTCTTGTACAACTTTTAGCAAGGCAAAAGAGTGCCAAGACCTATGGAATATTTCTAGATTCCGTTGCAGAGCATTTTGAGCTAACATTCATTTCTACTAGCGTGTGAAATGCTAAGCTAAACAAATAGATTTCCCTCTCAATTTTAGGCGAACGTGCGTATCAAACTTTATCCATGTAAACATTCCTGGAAGCATGTAAATGAAAAATATTCACGAAGACAGTTGTATATAAAAAATAGAAGTGCATTAAAGATCAATTTAATCGAATCTATGCTGGGCAGGGCCAATCATTTGCTCGAATACGTAAGAGGGGAAGTAATGGGAGGTAAACAAGAAGCCCAGTAGGGTGAAATAGCATAACTGCTGAGCTGTTATAGCGAGGGGAATAAGGGTCCTGAAACCGTTATTTTGGGGAAGAGAATTAGCAAGAGGTAAGGGGTCTTTCAAGTATTAAATAAGCACCTTAGGGAGAGGGGCATTCGAACTTTGCTTATTTTTACTAACAAAGGGCGAGGGAAAAGGCCAGGACAGTGCTTACGTAAGACCCAACCACCTTAAATGGATACCTACTAATTAAAAATGTCGAGACGTGGATTCAAGGACATCAGATGAAATGTAGAAGAGCTTTTTATAACTATAATAATTTCACGTATTTACTAATTATGTTGTTTTATACTTTCAATTAAGTTTAACCTAATTTTATTTTTAATTATATATATATAAATTTTACCGGTTTGGTAGAGTAAATTTAAGTTAATTATCAAGAGTGTTTATTGTGAGTTATTTCGCACCATTAATTTACACCTCTATTTACATAATTAGCAGCAATTTACCAAGTGCATAAAAAATAATGGTTATTCCTGTGAACAAATAAAAAAAATCTACAAATATTATACAGGCAAGAGGGCGGGTTAGTGGGGGTCCAAATTGGCCAAAACTGTGCTTACATAATACTTGAACGGCCCCTAAGCAAGCGGCCTGGCAGGGTGAGCTACTAATTTCTGAGCTTTTATAGCGAGGGGAAGGAGCGCTCAGGTATAAAAATACAACGAAAGGGCAATTTTAATCCCATGGTAATTGCGATGCTACCCCGCTCAGCATCCAAAATGTTGGCAGCACTGACAAAAATAAAGGAACAGAAAAGTTTTTCAACCCTCCCGATCAGCAATTCCAGCATGTGCTTCCGTCTTCCTTGATTAGATCAACAGAGTTAAGAGCGCGCTCAATTTATGCTAAGACGTTCCCGCTCACCCCCTCACCATTTTATTTTCCAAAATGGCGAATGGTTCCATCCCACACATACACACACCTTACCCTCCTTAGTCCCCCCCCCAGTTTACCAAAGTAGGAAAACGAAGTTTGTGGTATTTTTCAAGGGTAATAAAAGCAAGTCTCAGGGGAGGGGGAGAGGGAAGGTGGAAAGTTCGCAAGGGGTGGCAGCATCCGGTAGAAGTCGGCGACTGACGTCACAGACCTAGGTGTAACCATGGCAACGCAACTTGTGTGCTCTGCCAATATAATCTCGCTATACAAAGAGACTGCCANATATAATCTCGCTATACAAAGAGACTGCCACGCCTCCCACCCCCCACGCCCCCCGGTTTGTCACTCTCTACTCCTCACACTCTTTCTCTTTCTCTATCTTTATACGAGAGCGACCTTATACTCTACTCTCTTCTGTCTTTCCTTGTTTCTTTTACACCTCTTTGTTACTTCAAATTCATTCGCTTATCTATACTTGCGGAGAGCCTAATAGCGACGAGGTTTGGGGGGAATACAGCCAATATGGCAACATTGCAACCTCATGGACTGACCTGGAGGGTATAAATCAAGAGAGAGGTGAAGTCAAGCGCATACGCATTTGCGTGGAGAGAGAATGAGGGGAAAACTACCCACCAATGCATTTGGCCCGAGATTCGAACCTCGACCTCCACCGTCACCAGCAATCCAAGTCTTATCAAGTTTCAAATTACCTGCATCGGTGAGAGAGCGGGCTAAGGCGTCTTCCTCGTTTAGTTTGGTTTAAAGTGACCTTGGTTATCAGGGTTCGACCCCTAGTCAGGTGTTCTAAGGATGTTGGAGGTTTCCCACTCTTCAAATACGCAAATGCGGGTACATTTAGTCTACATTATACCTTACTCGTCCATAGCTTATTCAGGGTGGCTACAAAACTTATTTGATCAAATTCCTCGACTTTCCTAGGTCTTCACTAAAACATTTTCCAATTTTTGCTGACTTCATTAACCCTTTACCAGTTTTCCTTGGAGTTATATTATTATTATTATTTTCATTTACTAAATGTATCACATTAAAAAAAAATGCAAGCAGCTTCTAAACATCTAAATTCGTACAATCTATTTCTAAGTACTGAATGTTGTCTGGCGCAAGAGCTCCTTCAGACTAGAAGGTTTGGGAACCGCTACCTCCAAACTCACATCCAACCTCCGAAAGCGGGTTCTGTGATGAATGTTGACTGTAAAAAAAATATGTTTCTATTTTCTCTACCATTTTATTTCCTACCAGAATCCAACCATACCACCCCTTATCACCAGATTAACAAATCTGTCCGCGTGTATAGAAATTTATATCATTTATAAAAAAAAGCTCCAATGAGGGGGCATTTGAGCTTTCTTCTTCTTTTTCTTCCGAGTTACATCCCCCTACCCCTTTTACCGTCTCACATTACACTGTATACATCTATCTTATTTGCTTGTCTTTCAATCATCCATCATATTCTTCCTTGTTGTTTCTTTCCTCTTTCTACCTCTCTCATCTTCCTTTACGCGTGGCACCGGCGATTGAGACGACGACGAGAACAAGATCGGTGCAATACTGATTAGTCGAGTGTAAAGAGGTCCTGTTTTAACTCGACCATTTGGAGATTTTGTCTATCCGGAGTCCGAATGTTTGTTCCGCGATTACAGCAAAGTGCGTGGACCAATTTTAAATAGTGGACAAATGATCTAAGGCGTCACTCTCATGTTGGACTGGCCTGATGATGATGAGGAGATAAGGGTTCAAATCCCGGTCGGTTATGGTTTTTATAAATGGTTCCCCACGCTCTTTCCAAGCAAATGAGGGTAGATTACCTCTAAAATGCTTCATTCCTCTTCGCTACCCCATTATAGTAATTATATAAGCGTATAACCTGAGCGGGTAGCAAGACACGGAGGTATGAAAAAATTAAACAGGGACAGTTTTTTAAACTATCCCGAACGATTTACTCATATTTTTTGTTGATATGTTTATCCATTTAAAGATGGCAGTCACTAAAAAAAAGAGTTTCGTTTAGTAGCTCATCCTAAATTATTTGAATTTAAAATTGTAAGCAATCGATTGAGCACCCCCGGGAATATTTATTTAAAATTTCGACATCTATTTCAAGGCTGAGAACTTACACCGCGTGAACAAAGGTCTATATCTTTTCATGTAATTTAGTCATACTAATGAATATAGTATTGATTAGTTTTCTGTCTAGTTTGATCGCAAAAAATAAAACCCACTTGAAATCAGCTTTAAATCCAAAGAGAAATCTTAAGATTGTAGTAACGATAAGGAGGGAGCGAGGTCTACTTTTCACTAAACTACCAGTAATAAATTGTAAGACACAATCTTATATACGTTTTCATTGAGTATGCTATAAATTGTGACATAATTTTCAAAAATCTGTTATCACTTATTATAAATTATCCACAAACGTATATAAAAAAACACGAAAATACATATTTTGTTTATCTTGTAAAAAACTTCCAGGATATCAATAAAAAAATCTCAAACAATTTTTTAAAAATTTCTAATTTTCAAAATTCTGTAAGCTATCCTTAATTGTATGGCCAGAATCAATTTTTTATAACTACCCGTAGTATGGAAATAAAACATCTAAATATAAAGTTTGAATATAATTCATCAAATCCTTTCGACTGTAGCCCCATGAGCATACAGACTTGTAGTTAAAAAAAACCTTTTTGAAGAGGGTTGAGGGGGGNGGGTGGGGGGGGGGGGGGGCTCGAGGGCACATCAAACGTTAAGATTCATCATAATCTCGAGGTATAAAATTTTCAAGATTAACAATACTTTCACAATGCGCGAGAAAATTTAAGGAAAAAGTGTTGATAAATGAAAGGTTAGCTTAAGATGTCGAGCGTAGAGGAGCACAAGTTGGTGGTGCTGTAATGAAGCCCCCCGCGACCTCCAATCCACCCATTGTAGCCGGCCTTTTCACCCAACAGCTCTTTCACAGATAAACGATAAGGCACGTACTTCTTTCTTTACGATCACAGCGCGAGGGTAGGTATTGTCCATTCACCACTGGAGCGTACGTAACTGACAGACAGCAAAAATTACCAGATATAAGATCATGTATCCATACGCCAAACCACATGATCTGTAAGGCCATAAGTTGAGTTGTCACTTTGGCAGTCAAATCTTTCATAACAAATAATTTGTTTTTAGCTATGCATTTCTTTTAAGCGGTTTTGCTAAAAAAAAAGGCCTACAAATGACTAAGGAATGACATATATATTATATTAGAGATTTCACAATACCTATTTTTCTCAATTACGATTCTCGATTCTGATTTTTAAGTTCAACCTCGATTTTTCGATACTCGATTTCGATTCTTGAACATTTCCTATTTCATTATTTTTTCAAGCATCCAACCCAATGTAAAAAAAATTATTTGTTCAACTTCATAGCACAAAAAAAACTTAAAATAATAATAATAGTAATAAAACAAAATTAGTTTTTAATTTTAACAAAGAAAAATAATCCATTTTATCAAGTATTAAACCACATTGCTAATAATTAATAACATAATTAGGAATTACGATAGTAAGCATGTATTTTTACCTCCAAATAAAGCCTTCCCGAGTCAAACATTTATAAATAATTTAAAAATGATGCAATAAACAACTGTGGAAAAAACAAATTTAAAAAAATCCCAATTGAACCAAAATACATCTCAAATAACGGCAACTAAACTAATATGAGAGATAATCGATTACAGCTCATTCTGAATTTTGCCGTTTTGCTTAATTGCTAGTATTTTCATTGAGATCTAAGACTCGAAGTATTGAGAATCGTTATATTAAGATCGAATCTCTGTTCTTTCGATACCAGTAGGAATCGAGAGTATCGAAGAATTGAGATTAACATCCCTAATATATAAAAGGTTTTCCCAACCAGAGTATCATGAACAGAATGTATGTGCTCATAAGCATTGACTGTGATGTAGAGAAAAAGAATTAAGTCCGTTTCGGTGGCCGCATGGTCTAAGGCGCTACTCTCGCAATTGACTAGAATGCCGAATACAGAGAGATCAGGGTTATATCCCGGTTGGGTGCAACGAGGGTATTTTTTCCGAAATAGTTTTTCATTCTCCCTCCAAGCAAATGCGGGTGCTCTTTTCTAAATTAAACCTTCCCAATCCCTTACACATTAGTAAATAGGCATATGACCCGAATGTGTAGTTAGACGCGATGATAAAAAAGTACTCGTAGAGAGTTTGATTATAATATTGAATTACCAATATATCTGGTCCACAACCGACCCGGCGTTAGTGACATATTCAACCAACAAGCGCTGTAGTCAATACGCGAGTATGGGAAGATAACTGTAATCGCTGTTATTGATTTATTGGAACTTATCTGACAATGTTTCTGGTCTTCAGGAGAAATTAGATATAGAAGTGGGAACTTTAAAATATGAACATCTAGATTCCACTAGTTATATTTTAAAAATAGCTGGCAATTTTTCCGGAAAATAACTGTTGGAAATTTTTCAAGACAGAAAATTTATTGAAAATTGTTCAAGACAGAAAATGTTCCATCTCACATCTCTAAAGTTCTGACAGGAAGGAACTTTAAGAAAATCCGAGAAAAAAAAAATTGCAGTCGAAATTGATAAAAAGTGTTATATTATTATTATTATTATTATTATTATTATTATTATTATTATTATTATTATAAATGTTTTGATTGATACTATACAGGCTAGACAATATACAAAACGTCCCTCCAAATGCTCGATTAATGCGACAGATGAAAGCAATATAGCCGACAATACAGAAGACGTTCCCCCCCCCCTCCAGATGCTCGATTAATAATTTCGTATTTTATTTAATGTGCAGGTAGGTACCTTTATAAAACTTCCAGAGCTGTGAGGGGGGAGACACAATTTACCGTATTGATTAGCTCGGGGGGCAAGCGACGCCGCGACATAATGGCGACGCATTGACGTCACGCACGGCAGGTGGCTACTGCCCACCGCGGACCCAGGAGGACGCCGCGAGGGACCGAGGTAAGGGGCTCAACCACCCCTGCAATGTATGGAAGTTGGTCACGCATGTATCCGGGCCCACTCGTCCCCGTGACTAATAGAGTAGGTTATACCTACCACGATGTTACTTGACCACTACAGGTTCGGTTCAGGGGCGGTGCTTACGAGTATATTTATTATTTATATAAGAGGGTTTTTTTAAGGTGAGAATAAAGAAAACGCAAGTCAAGGTGGGCGTGTAGGGAAAGCTTGCAATATACTGAATTGTCGGGTAGGTCGAGATTCAAATTCTGGCCGAGCGCACTTGGGAGATGTTGGTTTTCCAAACGCATACCCAAGCTAATACGGATGCATTTCCTCTAGGTTACCTTCGTCATTCCAAGCCTTTCAATTAATGTATTTGTCAATAACCCGCTTCGGCGGCCGCATGGCCTGAGGCAATACTCTCGCAATAGACTGGCTTAACGGGGTTCGAGTCCCAGTAAGGTGTCCTGAGGGTGAATTTCCCATTCTTCCTCCACGCAAATGCAGCTACATCTAATCTAAATTCAGTTATTCTAAATAACATATTAGCGTAGTTAATACGTATATGCGTATTACACCAAAAGGATAATGGATTTTTTCCCCAACATCTAGAATCAGATGTTTTCGTTTCTGTCGAGAAGGACGATATTTGGGTGTTTCCCCCCCACCTCTATGTCATTAGGACTCACCTTAACGACTGTGTATTCGTTGTTTGACAAACGCTCCCCATTCAAAGCGAGAATTCTCGTATTCTCTCGATCGAATCTAAAGAGAATCAGGCCCAAGAAACGCCATCAGGCGAAAATGAGATTTTGCGGAGGCGAAGGGAGGGAAGACGCGCTGAAAAGGAAGGATTTGAAGGGGTGTGGGTACGGGTGATGTGATGAGATACGCTTCATTATTACCGAAGAAAAAGGAAGCCCCGATAAACTGTCTAACGTAAGGTTAAGTTTTAAGAAGATGGAAGAAGAAACACATCGCAAAAGATGATCAATAATTCGCTTCTTATAGTTAAGAAGTAATGATCAATGTTTTGCTGATTAGCGCGTTTCCTTAAAATTCATCTTCCTCATCCCATGTCTAAAGTAAGAGTAGGTTCCAGTTATTCTTGGGGGTTGATATCCCTAGTAAGTTTTGAAATGCACTGATTTTTCCATATTTTCCAGAAAAAAAAATTCTCCCAGTTTTGAATATGCAAAGTTATAACTATAGGTAATCGTAATCTCGTTATTTTTAACTTTTTTAAATTAAATACTTGTCACGGGGATTATCAAAGACAAATATGTCGGTACTCTTTGCATAATCACATGAATTGTACTAAAAACAATTCCAAATGGTTTAAGCTCTTCTACTTTCAATTTCGAAAGCTATCCTTTGAAAATAAGTGATTTTTTGAAAATTCTTCCGACTTTTCCAAGCATTCCCTGTTTTCTAGGCCTGGTATTTCAAACGGGTTGTATAAGGTACCTCAGCGACTACCTAAACAATTATTTGTTTAAGACTGTGTCTACCATGTTTATATTTTAGCATTTTATTTTTGTGTGAAAAATATTATTCTTTCTGAAATTATCTGTTCTTATTTCTAAGGGGAAAAAAATATTTGGGAACTTCCCTAAGATTAGCATTTAATAAATACAAAATCTGTTTAACATGTTGATTCAAGTTTTAGGGCTTTTTGCAGAAAAAATTCAATAAAAAAGCTAAATTTGTTGATATTCTTCAATCCGAAGCTTGGTTGACAGCCATTTCTCCCTGTCAATGTAATTCTTTTCAAGTAGGAATACGTATTTATATTTAGATATTGTATTATCTGTTTGATGATGTACATGTACTGGCTGCCCTCTCATTCTTTTCAAGCGTTTTCCCTGTTATGGTATTTACTATGGGTAGATTGTGTATATACAGATGCCCATTCCATCGATCTCTCCGTTCTCTGATGATCCTCCGCAAGATTCTGTTCTCTTATTAAATACTTGTGCATTTGTCAGTCTATATGTCCATGGGATCTTTTTATGACTTTTCTTCAGCACCATGCTTCAAAGGCTTCTAGCTTTTTCTTCTCTGGTTCACCCCCAAGTTTCCGATCCATAAAATAGCCACACAGGCTCCAAACAAAACTTTAACTTTAAGTCATTGATAAAATCATGAAAATAACGTGGAAGGTTCCAAAAAAGATCCCTATTATAAGTATGAATTCAAAATTCTAGAAACCACAGTAATTTTCTAACAAGCCATAAATACAATGTAAAAGTTAAAATTATTATTATTATTATTATTATTATTATTATTATTAGCACCGCGTCATACTACCCGTTCGGGTTATACGCACTTACGCTAATGTGCAATGGTAGGGTGATTGTGAGATGAAATGGAGGACCTACAGTTTAACGTGGAATCCGAACAACGGTGGAGGCCTGGCATTCCTCACATTCACAAGTTGTGATTAATACACATCTTGTCAAAAGTTAAAATTAAAATCAAAAGTGATATGGGGTGAACTTAATAGTGTAATGTAGTCTAGTGGCTCACAACCTTTTCTAACTAACGTACCAGCCAAAAAATGTTTCCTTATGAAAGACAGGCAAGGTGACAAGGGGACAAGCACAGATTGTTCCAAAACAGGCTTAATTTGAGTTAAATCTAGATTCTAGACTTTATTTTACACACCATCATTATTTATAAATTTTTGTCAACTTTTAATACCTTTTTATTATATAAAATTGTGATTTGTGTACATTTTTATAACAGCTTTTATTATTATTATTATTATTATTATTATTATTATTATTTAGCACCGCGTCTTACTACCAGTTCGGGTTACACGCTAACAGCTTTTAATCTGATCAACGAATTTATCAGTTGCTTAGGTTCAATTATTTCATTTTCCAAAAAGTGAATTCCCCAACAAACAAGTAAATGCCAAAACACGTAGGGCTAGTGGCAGATTACCCATTAGGGCCGCAGGCCAGAGAAATAAATTTTTATTCATAACTTAAAAAAAATACTATTATAATATGAATATCATTATAATAATGTATTTTCTCTTGAGTTTAAATAAAAAATCTTATAAAAATGGTAAAACTTTTTAGCGCAACAACTTCAAATTTCAAAGTCAATAGTTTTTCCTAACTTAAAAAAAACCACCGCTATATATTTTTACTTCTTTAGCGATCATAATATGATATGATTGTGCTAATGTATTGTCTTTTGTTTAAGTTTGAATAAAAATATCTTTTAAAATAACGATTTTTTTCCCCATACAAAAACTATGTTTCAAAGGAAAGTTTCATGTTTTTCAAAGCTTAAATTAACAAATTAATTATTTATTTTGTTTTCAGTTCATGATATTAAAAAAACTTCGTTCAAATAGAACAAAAGCTTTCCTCGAAACCTAAATTGCTATTGGAATATCCATATCTATTATAGTATACCAATATGAATGCCTATTTGATGGTTGGNGGGGAGGGGAAGCCGCAGAGCAAATTGGGCTTAAGGGCCCAAGGGATTTTAATCTCCCACTGCGTAGGGCCAGGATGAGGTGTAGTAGACCCATGTGTGACTACCACGAATGTAAAACGTGTTTTACACACGACTGAAGTTTACTCCTCGTTTCCAGCGATGAGGGTAACTGAAGTATTTGAAAATAAACTCATATTGAAAAGTAATGATTTATTTTTAGAGTGAAACACAGTTTGCAAAACAATGTAGGTTTTAATATATTTTCTCATTCTAGATCGAAATCAAGCTTCAATTATTTGGTTATTCTAAGCTAATTCAAAATTATGCATAGTTTAGGAGCCAGAGCTATAAACAGGCTAAAAAGTAGGACTATATAGCCGCCATTTTATTTAAAGATGGGCGTTATGCCTAATCTAGATCTAGGAACATTTCAAAGTTGGTCCAGTGGAAATTCGATAAGCATAAGCTGAGAAAAAGGCCAATAAGAAATGTTTTATAATCTCCATCTTGAAACAAAACGGCGGACATCAATTTTTTATTAACCCCAGAGCCCAATGTCCGGGTTAGGTCCATGCCAAATTTCATCACAATCGGTGTATAGTGGTTTTTACGTTAAAGAGTAACAGACATGCATTAATTCATTTTTATAAATTAGTAAGATGCTATAAGAAAAGGAACCAAACGCTATCATGATTTCACTTTGTAAGTCTGCGCGGTTGTACTACTTTTTGATTTCATCCCCGGGGTACACTTCAAGTGGATCAGAGATAAGTTTCCTGTGCAACGTTTCGGTAACTTCTGCCATTCCTTTCGACCCCAATCATCATCATCACCATAAAATCTTTATCGATATAGTTTGGTTAAAGTTTACCAAATCGTACGCTATTTTGTCGTGAAATGTATATTTGGAGGACGACGATATCAACTCGAAAAGTCATTTAACAAAGAAGATAAAAGACTACCCCACGTATATAACAGTTGGCCAACTTAACGGAAATTATGTATGTATAACTAAAAAAAGCTGTCAGGATGGTCACACAATCTTAGAAGTAAAATCATCAGACTTTCTCTTGATTAAAAAATCTGAATGTCCCTGACTAGAGCCCATTTCGAGATATGTAAATAAGATTAAAAAAAACAACAAACTAAAATACTTAATTTTGCTACACAAAATTAGTTTTGAAATAAACTCAAAAATAAATGTCCATAGATTTGATAAAAACAGTCCTCCACAAACAACGAACTATACCATTTTCCGTGATTGGCTAAAAAAAAAAATCCCTATTTGCTTGGCAGTAATAAATTCCCCAAATTTTGCAGGTTCTCAATATTTTTTCCTGACTCTGACCACCCTGATTGTTGTTTAGTTAATTTGAGGTTGGTTGACCTTAACAATTCGACTCTCTAATTTGACTACTAGTTTTCATGTGGAGTACTTCTTCAAGTGCAGAAATGAACTTTAGAGTTACTATTGTCACAAAGTAAGAAAGTAAGTTATAAAAACTTCAAGAATACTGACCTTATTACGTTTCCTAACTAGGTAGCCGAGACATTGCCAAGCAGGTGTTACGCTCAGATTAAATATTGACAAAAGTGTTAACAGTACACAAGTTTGGTGTTAATTGTATTAAACACAAAACCATTTTCTACAGATCTGTGTATTTAGACGTCTAAACATAATTTAAAAGTCAACATTTTTCACTTAAAAAAGTTAAAAGACAGGGACATATTTTGGTTACTCCCTAAGAGCTAAATTCCCGGGAAACGAAAGGTAACTGGTATAATAATCTAAAATGATTATTTGTGAATAAAATGATGTTAGTAACAACAACAACAAAAATTGCATTTCCCCCTCCTCCTTTCCTGTTTGTTCTCCTACTGCCAGACAACACCATCCAGGAACGTTATAAACCTACTTGGTTTCTGGCGTTTAGAAATGTTTGATATCCTAATCTAGCGCCTGGCGGCCGCCTCGGCCAGTGAAAAAGTATCAATAACTGTCAGGCCACACGGATTAAAGTACAATAGTTTGTGTCTTTTTCTGGAACTAATTCTTTATTCTGTCTAAGCTTATTCTCCCTTTCACTCCCCACCTACAACCACTCTTTGTAATTTCAATAAGAAAGAGAGGAAAGAAAATTACTAAACTTCTTATCTCAAGGTAAAGAGAAAAACTCGTTGCTAGTTCTTAAATATTTTAAAATGTTTTACTGTGAGCCTATCAAAAAATTACTTCATTAATTTTGTTAGAGGAAGGTTAAATTTAGAGCCCTTTTTCTTCAAGCCTGGTCTCATAGCTCCGCAACTATGGTTAAAGAGTAGTTGAAAATGAGCTAATATCACATTTTCACACTTTTTTTTTTCTATTTATAAAATTTAAACTTTAGGGTTGTTAAGGGGGAAAAAAACCTGTTGGAATCTTTCGACTTTTTTTTTTGTTTGAACCATATTTCGAAATAACGCGTCGTATAATTAAATATTGTGTTAAGAGCTGAACGTCTGAGCGGCAATTTCTCGCTTACCGAGGCGGCCCTTTGCACTAAAACTAACTTTGTAAAAAGCTGTAAATAAATCTACCTTCACATCTTGTGTTGTTCCCCCCTCCCCTACACTTGGTCTATTGGTGATGACGTCAGCAGAGTACGTGTGACACCTTGCGGGGAACATACGGAACGGGTAAGCCATAAAAAACAAAGGGAGAGGGAGCAGTAAATCTGTTTCAGAGCACACCAGGTTAGGAAAAAATATTAAACATATACTTTATTTACGTGAAGATTTTTCTCACTTTTCAAACAATGTGCTACTAAAAAAAGAGGGAGGGGCAGAGGGGAAAGAGAGGGGAAAGACACATTTTTAACAAGCAAGGAAACACGTGAAAGCCATTATAAAATACACGCGTAGCGAGTTTTCTACCTGGCCGCGTTTATAATGGCTGGCAGTATTTTTTTTTTTAATTTGGGGTATTTAACGTGCACTTTATGAACCGACTGATGATCAGCACACGATTTACAAACTAACTTAAATCAAACACATTCACAAAAATACGGTCATCAAATCATCCCTGTAAAGAGGGGAAGCCCACATTTCACCCAAGGATACATTTTTCAGCCGTGTCGAGAATCGAAACCAGGACCCTTAGATCAGTAAGCGGAATCCCCTCCTCCCTCCGTGCAATTGAGATAAAGACTGAAGCCCTTATATGAGTGGCTCTCCCCGGTGCTGGTAGCTACGTCATTTAATAACCATCGTTTGAACTTATACTTATCACACGCATCTGTGGGCATGCAGACCAGACGTCGAGCTCGTCTAGCCTGGTTTACCAGTGACGGGGAAGGTCAACGTTATATAAGCTCTGAAGGAAATGCGGGTACATTTCCTTCTTTTCCATTCAAGTAGCGCCTCATTTGCTCTCACGAGGCTGAGTTTGAGTCGTTCTAGACCAGTGGTTCCCAACCTGGGGGCGATCGCCCCCAAGTGGGCGATTTGGGTTATCAGGGGGGCAATAAATAAGTGGGGGGCGATTTGGGGGCGATGAGTATTCAAAGGGGGAAAAATTAAAATAGTACTGTACAGTAGAAGTTACTGTCAACTGCTTTTTCCAGATTCCAATTTTAAAATGAAAACATGTACTCCTGTTTTTTAAATGTACGTCAATGATCTTAGTTAATTATTTCACTTCTTAGTTCTTAAAAAAATCTGTAAAAAATGTACATTTTAATCTTTTTTCTATTTTATTTAAGAGTGACCGAATAAAACTGCTTTGGTTGTTTTTATATACGGTATATACGGTGATAAAATTGTTTGAAATAATAAAACTGCTTTATTATTTACACTTTACTTCAAATTAAAATTAGACATACAATGAAAATCAAAGGGGGCGATAGGTGTTAGTCAACCTCCATAAAGGGGAAATGGGCCACAAAAGGTTGGGAACCACTGTTCTAGACCCACTACTTCACAAACAAATATATAAGCGCCGGGAATCGAACACGGGTCCTCCGGATCTAGACCACAAAGGCGGCATGCCTATATAAAGATAAATAGATAGATATTAGCACATACGCCATTTTAAGTCTCCATACTGCATCAAGAAAGCAATACGGAGGCGGATAGAAAAAAAATCGGCCATTTTATAAAGTGAACGCAGATGGGCATCATGGGAACTTCGACAAACATTGATGTAGGGTAACGAATAAACTTGCGCCGGTTGGATAAATAAAATAATGTTGATGTTAAGCAAACACGGGTAGCTTTAGAAACATTCAGGCCTAATGTTCATAAGAAGGAACCGTTTTAGACAGTTAAATAGGTTACTTAAACAATCCACTCTCACGTATCCATACGTCAAGTCATGTTATCTGCAGCTGTCACTTTAGATATATATTATTAATACCTATAAAATAATACTAATAATATAGTAAGAATGTTGCCAATGTTGAACGAACAAAAAATGTGTTTGTATTTTGTAAAAGACCCTATAGAAAACAAATTAATACTATAATTGTTGATGACGAGGAGATCAAGGTTCGAATCTCGGTCGTATGTACTGATGGGGGTTCATCCTAAATGATTTTACACTCTCCCTTCACGTAAATGCGGGTACACTTCCTGTAACTATAACCCTAATAGTAAGACGCAGTGAAAAAGTTGTTCAAGTGGTTTTGGTCTCGCAATATATGGCAAAATTAAAAAAAAAAAGCTTTACGTTCTTTATCGATTGCTTATAATTTCAGATTAAAATCATTTAAGATGAGCTATTTAACGAAAAACCTTTTGTATTAAACGAAATGAAAATGACTTTTAGGGTACTTTACAGAAGCGGAAATGTCCATATCTCTACAGATATTTGAGATACTAAATAACTTATAGTTGCAAAATTGTAACACTATTAAAAATAGAAAACTTTTATTTGAAGTATATTTTTTATAAAACCAATAGTTTCTGAGATATTGGAAAATATTATATTAATACCATTTTGTGAACTTTAGTTGTACAGAGATACTACATAAGTTTTAACGCAATAATTCTCTAATCCCATAGAGTAATTAAATATAAGTAAGACTCTCAAAAAGTTTGTTCTTTTAACCTCTTAGGGGAAATGTTTGTACATCGATGATTTATCTCTATCATTTTAGACTCATTAGTCAATATATTAATTTTTATTGGTCAAAATATATAAAGGAGGAATTTAATACCAATGTGAAGATTTGCAACACCAGATAAAATGTCGATAATTTTAACCTGAAGTCGAAATTTTAATACCAAGTGTTGACCCGTGTGGACCCAATATACATTTTTTTATTGGTCCAAATATACAAATGAGGATATTATTATTTTTTAAATAAGATTATAAAATTTGAAACCGGAGTCAAATATGTTTTACACAAGCATAGTGCAATCTATGCTTGGGTTTGTTAGAGTATATTATTTCGTTTCACATATATTACGAGGTTTGAGTAAATATTTCCATTTTTTAAAAATAGAGCGAGAAAGTCCGTGCGGAGTTCCGTACCATTTATTTTGGAAATTACTTCTAACACATTTTTTTGTCTTCATTCAAGCCTCTTGTATTCGCATTCTTAAACTAATAGAGTAAAAATTATAAAATTATAATTAATAGGAAGTGTAGACGTATTTTCAAGGGGGAATGAGGGAAATCGTTACATAAAATTTAAAAAAAAACTCAATATTTTTGTTAGCACCACGAATTATTACCCTTTCGGGTTATACGCTTATGTACTAACTAAGCTAATGGTTTTAGAAATTGTGAAGGTTATATTTAGAGGAAGTGTACTTGCATTTGCGAGAAAGAAAAGTAGGAAACCATTTAGGAAAACACCACTATCAGAAGATCCTATTGAGATTCAAACCCCGATCTCCCCGTCATCAGCATGACAGTCTAACAGGAGAGTGACGCCTTAGACCAGGGGTCTGCAACTGGTCGATCGGTCGATCTCACGGACATTTTCAGTCGATCTCGCAAGGAAACTTTAACTTCTTTAAAAGTCGATCCTTGATTCTTCTAAACTCTCAAATGTATCCAGAGCTTTCAAATTATATTTGAGTGCGATAAAAATAATTATCTCGATCAATCGTGATCGGTAATGTTATAACTTGTAAGAAAATCAAATGGTTTAATCTGAGAATGTACATTTTATTTATTTGGGACACAAGCATTTGAGGAGAAATTGAAATTAAGGATTATACAGTAGAGTGTCGTTAATCCGAACTACGCCAACACGGAAATCTGGTTAATCGGAACAAAAGTGGAATAAAAAAAAATCTAATTTTAAAACAAAATTTATTGAAATAGTACAAAATAGCGAAAAGAAACACTGTATACATTCACTCAGTTTGTTTTGCTTTAAAAAATTATGAAAATAGCATATTCTATTATTATTACTATTAATATTATTATTAGCACCGCGTCTTACTATACGTTCGGGTTATAAGCACTTATGCTAATGTGCAATGGTAGGGTGATTGTGAGATGAAATGGAGGACCTACAGTTTAACGTGGGATCCGAACCACGGCGGAGGCCTGGCATTCCACACATTCACAAATTGTGAGCATATTCTAGGTACTTGCAACAATTATTTATTTATTTGGCGTGTTCATAAAATCATTTTGTCTCTTTTGTCGTAATGAAGTGAACCTGTACCTACCCCCACCCCGCCTCCGTCTCTTAGCGCTCGTGAGTAGCACACACGTAAATACGCCCATAAGACCTAACAGTGAGTTTTTAACTTACATTATCGGAAATATTTCGGTTAGTCCAAAAATGTTGTAATCCCAATAGGTCTTGGCCCTAATTAGTTCGGATTAACGAAACACTATTGTACCTTGTTTATTAAAAAAAATGTAAAAATAGAATGAAGAAACTAGGAGTGATGGCGGGACTTTTGATAAATGTTTAAGTCGAAAGCGTAGAAATCACCCGGATCTCCCTGCTACAAACCTCCAAGTCTCGGAGGGGCGTTTGCCCGGACTGAGCTCTAGCGGACCACAGAGTGCAATGAATGCCTCCACATGATCCGGGTATTTAGTCGTCAGAGTGGTCTCTTGGTGTGCTGTTGAGATTTGTTGAGGAGTGTAGAGTTTGCAGTAGTCATGCGATACATGATAAAAGAACAGGAAGAAGTAGACGTGGAAATGCTAATTGGTTTAGCAGAGGAAAAACCAGAAATATGAGACAGATCTATTGAACAGATATTAGTAAAGTATCGATACTTTTTCACATCCCTACTTTTACCCATTAATCCAATATATTACGAGAATGTCTTCTGTAACCACAAACGCGAGTAACTTATGTTTTGGGGATATGTTTAGTATTTAATTTCAGGGGAAAAAAAGAAGTGGTACTTCACGCGACTACAGTTGACCGACTACGGGGGAGGAAAAAACAATCAAAAAGCCCACATCGGTGAGCACGCGGACCCAGGTGTTGTATGGTCGGGTTTTCCAGTGACGGAGAGGTTCGAGTCCCGACAGGGCGTACTGAGGTATTATTCACTCTAAATGGTCCCCTGCTCTCCCTCTGAGTAAATGCGGGTACATTTCCTTTACCCTTCTACTTTCCTCGCCCCTGTCCCATTAGCGCAGACATGCAGGTAGTCCGGGCGGGTGGTAAGACTCGAAGCAGGTATTTACAGTAATGCAATTAAGCTCATCTTCAATTACCATGTACCCGCATCGGTGGACAAGTGGTATAAGTGTCAGGCTCATTCAGTCAGATTTTCCTGTGACTAAGAGGTCGGGGCTCGAATCACGATTGGGTGTTCTCAGGGTAACAGTTTCCCCCACTAGCTTCAAGCAAATGCAGGTGTATTTACGCCAACAAAAGACGTACCTTCTTCATCTACACCCCATTAGGATAGGTACATGGGGATTGCCTGGACGGCAAGACATACCACCAAAGCAGCCGTCGTCTGTTGGCGAATATAGTGCCTACATCAGCGGTTAAAAAGCGTCATGTGGTCAGCACAACGAAACCTCAGGCCATCGATCTCGATCACAGAGGAATCTGGAAGCACCGGGGTTCGAACCAGGAACCTCCGTATCTGTAGCCAAGAACTCTGACCACACCAAACCACAAAGGCGGCTAAAAACTAAAGAAAACCTTATATAACTGAAGATATTGTGTTATGTGTGGTTAGAAAAGAATGTCGAGCAAACACGCTAAGCCTTGTTTTGTCACGTGAAATACAACGGACGTAAAGATGCTCTCAAGACTGCAAGCACACAAGGCTGGGCTGTTTCGTGGATGTGTTTGTCATAGCAGCAAGTTGTAAAACATGATAAGGCTAAACAATGTTTGCTCAAGCCTTAAGAGCGTGCCGACAACAGTTTCACGGTTTTATTAACGCGGCACACGTCATGGCGCTGTTCCCTAAGAGTTGACTATTGGGGGAGGGGTCGATGTTTCACCTTAGAAGATGGAACGAATAGGATTAATTCAGTTGAAATATGAAATAAATAAGAGTAGTTTGTATACGCCTCCTTTAGATGGCTATCGGCTGAAATATGGAACAAATAAGAGTAGTTTGTATACGCATCCTTTGGATGATTATCAGCTGAAATATGGAACCGATAAAAGTAGTTTGTATATGCATACTTTGGATGATTATAAGCTGAAATATGGAACCGATAAAAGTAGTTTGGAGATGCATCATTTGGCTGGTTATCAGCTGAAATATGAAACCAATAAAAGTAGTTTGGAGATGCATCATTTGAATGATTATCAGCTGAAATATGGAACCAATAGAATTAGTTTGGAGATGCATCATTTGAATGATTATCAGCTGAAATATGGAACCAATAGAATTAGTTTGGAGATGCTTCATTTGGATGATTATCAGCTGAAATATGGAACCGATAAAAGTAGTTTGTATACGCCTCCTTTATATGGCTATCAGCTGAAATATGGAACCAACAATAGAAATTTGGCTTTCATTTTTGATAAATTTCATCAATACCTATAAAATAATACCAGTAATATAGTATAGTGCTAACAATGTTGACTGAAAAAAGTTTGTATTTAATAAAAGGCCCTTCCTTTGAACATTGGACTGTATCAGCAAGTCGGCTGTTTGAACGTCAGGAGCTTTTTAAAATGTCTTCCTTGGCGGTCGTAGGGACCACAAGGTTAAGTATTAATTGCTGCCAAGTGTACTTAACCTCACTCTTCCGATCAGGTGAGCCGATATTAATTACAGTCAAGTGAACTTAATCTCACTTTACCCGGTAGGGCGGACAGGCATGAATGGCACTTGCAGGGATTCAGCTATACGG
This sequence comes from Timema genevievae, assembly GCA_902155825.1. NCBI lineage: Eukaryota > Metazoa > Arthropoda > Insecta > Phasmatodea > Timematidae > Timema > Timema genevievae. The sequence goes on along the minus strand of CABFWO010000532.1, from coordinate 272,508 downwards.
ACCCGGTTACGTAATCAAAGGGGAAACCGTTCCAAGTCTTCACTCTTTACGAGCAACAGGTCGAACGAGAAATGAAGACATTTACACAGTGGCGGATTTAATCTCACTGACGCGCTAAGGCAAAAAAATATACTACTGCCACCCACCTATTTTTTTATTAAAAAAACTTCTCAACAGTTTGAAACATTCTATATTAATATGTTTAACTATGAGCTACGACTGTAAATCTAACTTGTTGTAAACGATAGGGTGGAAAGGAATGTCAGTGCCTGATAAATAGCCAGCGCGAGGCTACTATGTGGCCACACCTTGCAGGGTGAAAGGCATCTGTTGTTTCCAGAAATCGTCTGTTTGGCCAATTTGGAGTCATGTGATCATAGCTGTGTTCTATTTGGTTACAGGACAGTTTATGAACCAACTGTTTGAGATACGTAGCATAATTATCTCGTGGAATTTGGTCGATAGTTTTGTCTTCAAGTATGAGTGTGTATGTGTTTGTATGTATCACCCGCATAATATATAATCTATAATTTACGGCAGTATATAAAAGTGTGCTAACGCCAACATTGTTTTATGGATGTGAAGCGTGGGTTTGTCAGGAGGAACACAAGAGCAAGGTGAATGCGGTAAGAATGAGATATCTGTGAAATGTGTGTGGAAAAACTCGTATTGACACTCAGTAATAAATGGGTGCGGTTTGAAAGGTAATCTAATATGTCAATAGGAAAGAAGCGTGTTACGTTGGTTTGGGGATGTTGAGAGGATAGTGTGGATCGAGTGATGGAGCAAATATATATGAAGGTAGAGAGTGTATATCAAAAGGAAGGGGTAGGCCCTGTTAATCATGGATAAATGTTGTAGACGAATGTGTGGAAAAGAGAGAGATTAATAAGAGTATTAAGAATAAAAGAGCAGGTATGATTCGGTGTAAGGATGTTGTTGAAGCGAAGGGAGTTTGCAAGAATAAGGAAGTGTGGAGTGTAATATCCACTGTACGATTAGCTCAATTAAAGTGCAGAAATTATCATGTGTTTAATTCTTGTTCACGTATGTAACAAATATCGTGTTAGAATTTTTTTATGTAACTAAATACATTATATGTACTTATGGGAAAGATTGCTCTCAAACATGTGAAAACTTGAAACATTTACATTAAAATCAAGTAAAAAACACATTTCACATTGTCATCTTTATATTTCTTCTTCTTCTTCTTCTTCTTCTTCTTCTTCTCTATATTAGCTTCCTTCGCGACTCCTCGTTCTTTAAAAAGAGTCAATCATATCATCATAGTTTATACGTCTCGTGATCTCTGATTCTATTGTAAGGACCACCGCCGACCAGTTGAGGCGAATCCTAGGACATCTTGGACCGAGGTAAATTAATGACACGTCGCATAAATGAAAATCTCTCCAATGAAAAGTTTGATATATATAAGAAGATCCTAAGTGCGATTTCAACGGGGATAAAATAAAGTAGAACTTTTTTAATTCGAAGTTCAAGGGAAATAAAAAACATGAGAACTATTTAAAATTTGAATTAACCATTTTTATGATTATCTACGCACTTGGTACACAATCAATCAATACTCTCAAATATACTACACATAAACACACATATTTTATATAGGCTATATAATACACACATACACAATATATAGTCTACATACATGAAAAAACAAGAAAAATGTAAAAACAAAATATAAAAACTTGGAAAAATTAAGATAGGAAAATTGTAGACTTAAATAATTGAGGAGTCGCAAAGTGAAAGTGTACCCCTTCCATACTGGGCCACACAGAAGCGATGGAAGCCGAGTCAACAGCCCCTATTCTAAGCAACCCGCTCCCCGCCGGTGTAAAATTCCTCGCTTTTCCTTTTACTATGCGTTAATAACTCTAGCTTTATTTAACATTCTTGGCATATGTGGGGATTTAATAAAGAAAAATATTACCCGCTACAGTGACCACGTGGTCTAACGCGCTACTCTCGCAGTGGAGTAGATTGCTGATGACGGGGGGGTTAGTGTTCAAATCTCAGTCGGTTGCACTGATGTTTAAAAAAATGGTTTTACACTCTCCCCCATGCAAATACTGGTACACTTCCTATACATATAGCTTTACTATTCCCTTAAAAATACTAATATAATTAACTCATAAGCGTATAATCCGAACGGGTAGTAAGACGCGGTGCTAAAAAAAAAGATCGTTAAGTTAGGTCTGAAATTAGTGCGAACTCGACAAAAATGGATCGGCTTCGAATTATTCAAATATTTCCTTCTAAAATTCGAGTTGATTCAATTTTTTTACCAATGTCGAATTAGCCAGATCTTACTGTACGTCTTGCAGGCCTTTATCGTGAATCATTTGGCAGAGCTGTATAATGATGCTTGGAGGTTTGTATAAAATTTTCAAAAAAATAAATAAAAGTAAGACACTCATTTTGAAATGATTCAGAATCTGGCAAGTCTTCTTTGCACTCATTACATAGTGAAATGTCACTATTGTCCTATCTCTATACTGTTGTAAAAGTTCCAAAGTCTGCTTTCAAACCACGATTATCGATGTTTCGATTTTTTTTATTGGGAATTTAGTTAATTTTTAACAAGAAATATCACTCGATTCGGTGGCCCCGTGGTCAAACGCGTTACTCTCTCAGTATACTAAACTGCCGATGGTGGGGAGATCGAGATTTGAATCTCAATCAGGTGTAATGAGGGTTATTTATCCAACATTGTTTTCCACTCTCCCTCCACGCAAATGCTGGTACTCTTCCTATAAATATAACCTCCTTAACCCCATTAGAGTTATTAGTGCATAAGCGTATAAGCCTAACAGGTATTAAGACGCGGTGCTAAAAAACCACAAAAAACACACCAATAAATATCCTCGGTAAAGAAAAAGAAGCAGTCAGACAAGATAGTAGTCACAGTCACTTCACTCAACAGACAACAAGATAGTAGTCACAGTCACTTCACTCAACAAACAACAAGATAGTAGTCAGTCACTTCACTCAACAAACAACAAGATAGTAGTCAGTCACTTCATTCAACAAACAACAAGATAGTAGTCACAGTCACTTCACTCAACAAACAACAAGATAGTAGTCACAGTCACTTCACTCAACAGACAACAAGATAGTAGTCACAATCACTTCACTCAACAACAGTTTGACCCTCTCGCGCTGTGGCGACGAACTTCATGTTCTCATTTTTTTTTCGCGCCCGCAATTTTGGTGTCCTGGGCTATACAACCCATTAAGCTAATATGTAAATTCAAGCTCGCAATTACTTTCAGTCTAACCGTGATAATTATATTGCCAGGCCTGAAAGTAGCTGGATCCCGGACGGAGTTTGCTCAGCGCTAGCGTTTTTGTCCCATGCGACATGTGTGTCCGGTTCTATTTTTAGAGGGAGAACATTATCTGAAACCTAGAAAAGTTAAGATTTATTTTTACTTATTAATACGTCAAACCATGTGATTCTCTTCTAAAGGAAAAAAAAAATTCAATGGTTGAATATGTTCCAAATGTTCACAAATATTCCACAATTTTTATTGGCGAAATTCCCGGTTATTCGTTCCTGTGTGTTCCTGGTTTTTTATGAGTGGCAGCCCTGAACCAAAACACCTTCACCTCATCTTGAAGAGTCCACATTTCGTGTCTTGTTTAAATTCATCCGGTTTTCCATAATCCACACTATATTCAGTAGGGACCTGGTGCTGGTAGCCCAAAAGTGTTAAATACCGAAATTACCAATAATGGCCCATTGTTTTTTGTTTTTTAGGATCAATAAGAAAAGAGAGTTCTCGACCTTGTGCAGGGTTGTCGACCTCGGCCAAGTAGTAGGCCGTCAAGAAGGGAGGGTCACGTGGGGGCGTCGGCCTATGATGACGTCACCCTAAGAGGGATTCCCTGACCACCCCGACCCAAGCGCCGCGACGGCTGGCAAGTATCGACCCGCGGGGGGAGGGGTCTGGGAAGTAAGGGGTGGAGACCCCCCTCTCCTCCCCATCCTCAACATTCGACCAGGAAAGCTTTTTTAAGAGTGGATTTTATTCGTCAGACCAATCCTCTATTCCGAGTCAGTGAGGTGGTTGGTTCTTCCTCGTTACTGGAGGGGCAGTTCCTTTTGAAAAAAATAAAAAATAAGGCCTAGCTGATGATACTAGACAAGGACTTTATATATATATACGCAAGAGCTTTATCCACTACCGCAAACTTTGTCTAATATCCACGTCTATTAGTGTAATATTGCAAAACAATAATACGCACAGGTTTGCCACCATTTTCTTACTACCAAATTCGGTGTGTTTTCCAGAAGAAATTCCCATTTTATCAGGCAGCTTTGATTGAAGAAAGAAGTTATAAAATTTTATTTTTCATCAAAATGACGTCCAACACCTTAGATTAGTAGGTAGCGTGTCTGTATACTTAGTTAAGGGCTCGGGTTCGATCCCTGGTATGGCCGAAAATGTATCATTGGTGAAATGTGAATTTGCCCTTCCATAATTATGAATTAACGGCCGGGGGCTGGGTGTTGTGTCTGTTCTAGATGTAAGTTAGTTTTAAGTCGTGTACTGATATCAATTGGTTCAAATAAATTAAAAAAAAAATCAAAATGATTAAGCATGAAGTCATGCAACTTATGTTTAGAACAGGGTGATTTAAGATTGATGGGGATATTCTCTGTCACTTCACAATAATTGTTTAGGAGGTAATAAGACATGTTTGAATCAGCGTGCTTAATTCCTTAATCATCAGTTACCTGCTTCAGTGGCCGCATGGTCTAAGGCATCACGCTCGTAATAGAATAGGCTGCTGATTACAGGAATATCGGGGTTCGATTTCCGGTAGGGTTTTTTCCTAAATGGTTTTCCCTTTCTCTCTCTCTCTCCACGTAAAGACGGGTACACTTCTTCTAAATTCAACCTTCCTCATCCCTAATTAGTATACAGTATATCCGTATAGCCTAAAAAGAAAGTCAGACGCGATGCTAAAAAAAAAAATTCTTCAGTTCACTTTTTCGTTCAATCAAATGACCTGCTATTTTAAGCTTTAGTTAAAGGCACCAAATTTACCAATATCACAGTATTTTTACTAGATTTTACAAAATTCTCTGTATTTCACCTGTTTTCCCCAAGCACAAAAAATTCCCTGTGTTTTCCCGGCTCTACCAGTTTTCCATGCGAGTGGAAACTCTTAATAGGATGCATGAAAAAAAAATTGAACTAGTAAATAGTGAATCGATAAAAACGGAAACTATCACATCTCTAACACTATTTAAATATGGTTCTTGAATTTGTTTAACGTAGTTGGGTTTATTAATTGTTTAAAAACTTCCCACCAAGAAAATTTATGAAACCGTAAAAAATACCATTAACAAAGCACGCACAAAGACTTTATGAGGCTTCTCAGATTAAATAATAATTTTTCACAGGTTGGTAGCAAACCGGCAACACAAAGTTTTCACTCGTTTGTTTGTCATAACAATTCTACTAAAAAGAAAATTAAAATCGGATTTTAAAAGGTTGATATTATTTAGTTGATTTATAGATGAAAATAAAATAAAATTGGCGATTATTATTACAATTCGTACCAAGACGAAAAATCATGTCAACTTTGTTGCATGTTCAATTAACAGGGTTTCTACAGTAGGCTACAACATTTATATGAAGGGCCTTCAATAAAATACAAACATACTTCTTTTGTGACCATTTTATTATTTATTAAATTGTATTTTATAGGTATTATAGGCTCTTCTAATAAAAATTGTTCTGTAGTAAAACCTAGCGAGAGTTTGACGTTTTAATTATGTTTGTAAAAAATATTAAAAATAAATTCTTGAGCTGTAGATAAGTCAGATTCTCCGAATTTCCAAACTGTTGGAAAATGCTTGTGTTGTCATGTTTAGCTTGTAAGCGCCGGTTAGTTGGGGGTCAAAAAAATCTTCGATTGCAATGTCGAATTAGTTGGTACATAATTAATAACGTCGTTACCTTACGTTACAAGATAGATAAGGAACTGCGCATATAGCTAAAAAAACTGCTCCGTACATACTCCCTACGCTTCAACGACATCCATACACCGAGTATGCATGCTCTTTTATTCTTATAGCTCTTAATGTTTCTCTTTTTTCACACATTCGTCTATAGCATTTAGCTACGTCTTATATGGCCTAGCACTTCCTTTTGATCCACACGCTCTACCTCCATATATTTGCTTCATCACTCGATCCACACTCATCCTCTCAACATCCCTAAACCAACGTAAGACTCTTCTTCCAAATTGGCCTCTTGGATTCCCTTTCAAACCGCACTCCTTCAGGAAACATTCATTACTGACTCTGTCCATACGAGTTTTTCCACATACATTTCTAAGATATCTCATTCCAACTGCATTCACCTTGTTCTTGTGTTTCTCCTGACAAATACACACTTCACATCCGTAGAACAACATTGGCGGTAACACACTTTTATACACTGCCAATTTTCCTCTTTCGATACTACTTAATTCTTTGCCCGAGGCCACATATATCCAACTACTCTCCGAGATGTATTCACCCGTATGTTGAATTCACCATCTATTCTTTCATTTCTACAGAACATTCTGCCCAGATACACAAAATCACTCGCTTGTTCCGACAGTTTTTCATTTATACTAAGCTGACAATTATTTTATGATCTGTCCTTATCAAAAACTATCACCTTAGTTTTGGAAACATTTATACGAAGATCCATTTTGCATGTCACCACATTCAAACGATTTATTGCATTCTGCAAGTCACTTTCACCCTCAGCCATTAATACGGCATCTTCTCCATATCGCAGCACTCTAACATTCACATTATCCATTTGTATACACCAACCGCGTCCTCATATATTTATTCATGAACACATTAAACAACCATGGAGACATAGAACAACCTTGTCTAACACCCTGTTCAATGTCAAACCATTAGTTAAAACTCCATCAACCCGAATGCATGCTTTACTTCCATTATACACGGCCATAATTGCATTTACTAACCATGCATCCACACCATACACTCTAAAAACATTTCATAACATACTCTTATTTATCCGATCATACGCTTTCTCCAGATCAACGAATGCACAGTAAACTTTCTTCCTTACTGCCATACATTCCTCAATGCAAATATTTGGCCCATGCAACCTCTACCTGGTATAAAACCATATTGCACACGCCAAATCTTGTTTGCAGTTTTTTTACGCACCCTTTCTCATTTAAAACTCTCTCTAAATCTTTGCCTGCAATACTCGCGCTACGGATTTTTATCGCTCGAGAAAAAGCCGTCAACCTCAGCTGGGTTTGAACCTATGAACATCGGGTCCTGAGGCGAGCACTTTACCCCAAGATCACAGAGGTCAACATTTATTTATTAATGAATAAATAATAATTACAAAATGTTCAAATTTTAAAAATCTTTTCGCGACCCACAGCTTAGGAACCAAGTTTATTTATTTATTCATAAAAAAGTTGTTTAAGTTCTATTTTTCTACTACTAAGCGTACCATAGTTATTTAGTACTGCCCTAATCGGGCTATCTCTGACTTAACTAAACTAGCTCATCTAAAAATACAGGATGAGAGTGAACTTTAAATTAAATTCACAATAATTCAACTTGAGGGAGGGTGAGAAAACCATGAGTAGAAAAAACATAAGTCCCCTGAACAGGATTTGAAACCTGACCTTGTAGAGCGGAGTGAAGACACTTTAATTCCGAGGAGACTGTACCAGTAGGGTGTCCATATCCCTTACCCAGAAGGCAGGGTATTAGATTCCCAAATGGGTAACAATCCGTGTTACTAAATATTAGTGCCGTGTACTCACCCCCTCCCACCGGTGGGTGTCCACGGACTAAACGTCAAGCTCGTATGATTTGGTTTGTCGGTGACGGTCTGGAGGTTCGAAGCCTGATCAAGTGTACTACAAATTTTTTTTGTCACCAAACCAGTTTCCCACGCTAATTTGGGTACATTTCCCTATAAATTTTAACTTACTCACCCCTACCCTATTAGAGTGATTAAAATGCGGACAACACGGATGGGTAACCAAGATACAGTGCAAAAAAAAATATCACAAAAACAAATGTGGCTTGTCATGACAATTACAGTTGAGAGGGTGGGTGGTGGTGCTACGTTATACCAAAGAGAAATAAGTATTAGTGTTATCCCTTTCTCTATGGTTGTACTCACCCCCTAACCCTTCTATATCCCTCACTATAATGGTGGGATGGAAAGGAAATATTTATCGTGCACGTTCTGAACCAACTGATGATATCAGCACACGACTTATAAACTACCTAACGTAAATCTAGAAGAGACACAACCTCTAGTCGTTTGCCGTTGATTCATCAACTGTGAGAGGGAAAATTAATGATGCCTTTTGGCCATGCCGGAAATCTAACCCATGACGCTTTAGCTCAGAAAGCAGACACGCCACCAACTGAGCTAAGACATCGGAATCAGAACAATAATAGTACAAGTGTTCGAATCAGCACGCTTACACTGGATATCACCGATGAGGGAATTGTATGGCTACTAATGGGAAACAGCGTTGTCATTATCTCGTTTTCTTGTGGTCAATCTACCCTCAAATATAAGACAAGTTTCGCAACGCTGATTAGGCGCTGTTGCCAGTAGCTCCTTCTCATCCTAGAACACCACCTTCAGACATAACTGAGATCGAGGAGATTTGGCAACACAGGACTAAGACCTGCAGTTTTCTCAGCAATTATATTGGGTCTAGTTGCTCAGTTAATCTTTTCTTCTACACAAAGGCCTACTATTTAAAGTGGGGGGTGTATTAGGGACACGAATAAGGACATGTTCTTACAGTTTTTATTGCAAAACCTTTTTTTATGACCAACATTTTAACATGGTTCCAGTAAAAGCAGAATTTAATATTTTTTTTACCTGGTGATATCAACAGAATGTAATTTTCTTCACTTGCTGACATCAAAAGTCGTTGAATATCTGTCAAAGGTTATCTAGAATTTAATGACAGCTTTTTCTCTTTATTTAAAAAGTTTCTCATATAGTGATGCTATGCTCATGACAGATATTCAACAACTGTTGATATCACAATTTGAAGACAACTAGACTATGTTTCTAATGGAGCAAAATTTTATTTATTTTGATAAAAAAAAGTGTTATAAAATCTGCAAAAACACTGCCCTTAGCTCGCGTTCTCTACATCCCCACCTTAAAGCTTGCAGTTAAATGTCCTAAATTCACAAATACTGCAGGTTTTTACTAGAGTTTTTTTAATTACCTATATTTTCCCCTCTTTTTCCTGACACAAAAAAATTCTTTAGGTTTTTAAGACTTTCCAGGGCCATGGCAACCCTGCGTATGCACATATGCACGAAATAAAAAAAGGGGAAACCGTTTAGGGGAAAACACACTCAATGAGCCTGTCACCGTCAAACTAAACAAGATGAGCTTGATGTTTTAGTCCACGTTATCACCGGTAAAAAGAGAAAAGTGTATAGAACTAATTTTAGTAACATGCTTTAGCACCCATTTGGGAATCGAATGATAGCTTCCCGGGTCAGGGATTGCTCCAAATACCCGTGCGACCAGCCCTGCCGGTCCCGTCCTATTGATCCGACTCGGCGACCTCCATTCACTACCGTGCGCGCATGTCTATTCACATCAGAGAGACTGGATTGTGGTCTATTCACATCAGAAAGACTGCATTTGTGGTCTATTCACATCAGAGAGACTGCATTAGTGGTCTATTCACATCAGAGAGACTGAATTAGTGGTCTATTCACATCAGAGAGACTGCATTTGTGGTATATTCACATAAGAGAGACTGGATTGTGGTCTATTCACATCAGAGAGACTGCATTTGTGGTCTATTCACATCAGAAAGACTGCATTTGTGGTCTATTCACATCAGAAAGACTGCATTTGTGGTCTATTCACATCAGAGAGACTGCATTTGTGGTATATTCACATAAGAGACTGGATTGTGGTTTATTCACATAGGAGAAACTTTATTGGTGGTCTATTCACACAGGAGAGACTGTATTTGAGGTCTATTCACACAGGAGAGACTGTATTTGAGGTCTATTCACATAGGAGAGACTTTATTGGTGGTCTATTCACACCAGAGAGACTGAATTTGTGTTATTTCACATCAAAGAGACTGGATTGGTGGTCTATTCCCATAGGAGAGACTTTACTGGTGGTCTATTCACATCAGAGAGACTGGATTGTGGTCTATTCACATCAGACACTTCGTTGGGGAGGGGGGGGGGGTCTATTCACATTAGATACTTTATTACCGTTCTCAGCAAAATTGGTCAGCCCTTTCTCTCTCACTTATAGAAATTCTCGTGTGCTGATATAATCGGTCGGTTCAGAACATGCATGTTAGCTATCCTAAACAAATAAATAAAACTATGTCTAAAAATGGATTAAACAGAATATGACGTTGACTCGATTTTGACAGATTGTATTCGATAAAATTATATTTTTTTTAATCACCGCGTATTACTACCTGTTCAGGTTATACGTATATATATATATATATATTTACTCTAATGGGATAGGGATAGGGAAGGAAGCATTTTACATTTACCCGCATCTGCGTGGAAGGAGAGTGGGGAACCATTTAGAAAAAGCTATCAAAGGTAGAACCGACCGGGATTAAAACCCCAATATCCCCGTCATAAGCAGGCTTGTTTAACAAGACGACTGGTGCCTTAAACCATTCGGCTACTGAAGCATGTTCAGTTTTATTTTCTAAAAAAAAGTTGTGTTTTCGTTTCTTCTGTTGAGTAGCTGAGATATTATCTGCTCGAGCTTTCTGAACAAAATTTTCATTCGAAGTATTTTATTGAACTAAGTCTCTAAAATTGGGTGACCTGGTGGTCTAGGTGTAAGGTGTCATACTTCTGCGCTGGGGGTCCGAGGTTCAATCCTCGGTCCCGGCACAGATGTATCTGATTGCCAAACCCTTCCTTCACCTCTGACAAGACGTGTATTAATCACAACTTGTATGCCAGGCCTCCACCGTGGTTCGGATTCCACGTTAAACTGTAGGTCCTCCATTTCATCTCACAATCACCCTACTATTACACATTACCGTAAGTGCGTATAGCCCGAACGACGGTGCTAATAATAATATTAATAATAGTAATATCTCTAAAATTTCGGATTGGTTGGCACGGTCACGTGATTTAAGGTGGGGATGTAGGAAACGTTAGAATAGGCCATTGTTTTTGTTGTTTTTATATAAAAACATATTTTTGGTTAAATAAATAAAATATTTCTCCACTTTAAACTTTTAATTTTCTTCAGACAGTGATATCAATAGTTGTTGAATATCTGTCAAGAGTGTCCTGGAATTTAATGACAACTTTTTATCTTCATTTAAAAATTTTGCCATCTAATGCAGCTGTGCATATATTCAACAATTGTTGATATGTGAAGAAAATTAAGCTATGTTCCTACCAATGATGAGAGGACCGAGGTTTGAATCTCGGTGGGGTGTATTATTGAGGTTTTTTTTTCAAAAAAATTGTTTTCCACTGTCTCTCCGCGCAAATGTGGATACATTTCCTACAAATATAACCTTCCTAATAGCTAAAAAGATAGCGCCGTTACTTACCTCTCGCTCATTGTTGCCGAAACCGATGCCGAGGTTGGGCATCGCCCTCAAGATGGCAACCAGAGACTGGATTGTGTTGCTGTACACCACCGGCCGGTACTGTTTGAAATCTTCCGACGTGAAACCGCTCTCGTGGATGATCCTGAAACGAACAAATACACAATGTCGATCATTCTGACGACAACATGGGTCATTTTAAATCAAACGTTCAAGGTGGGATGTCTGGGTGTACTCTGTTACCGTGTGAAGGTTGATCTGAATGGAAGGCCCTTTTTCCCTGTCAGAATTCTACTATATATTAGGATTTTGGTAGGAAAAAAGACCTTTCAGTCATTCCTTTATAACTTGAATGAACTATAGGCCCGTATGCAAGAACGAGGCTGAGCGAAACTGAAGGTGGATTTTGAGTAGAAGGTGAGTTGATTCGTTATCTACTTTGCTGCAACTCAACCCAACCCGACTTCTACCTCCAAACTCCACCTTCCGTTTTGCTCAGATTCGTTCTTGCGCTTAGGTTAGACATTGACAAAACCTTTAACAGCCCACGAGTTTGTTGTTTACAAACTAACTTCTATGACCATATACACATATTAGGCCTATCTTTAGACTTGCAAAATAATTTAAAAGATGACATTTTACACTCTGAAAAGTACAAAAATCCACATATTTCTGGTGATTAGCGAGAGTTAAATCTGACACCTTAGCTCAGTCGGTAGCGTGTCTGTCTAGTCAGCTAAGGGTCCCGGGTTCGATTCCCAGCATGGCCGAAAAATTTATCAGTGGTGAAATGTGGGTTTACCCTTTCACAGTGATGAATTAACAGACGAGTAGCTGAGTGTTTTGTTTCAAGATTTAAGTAAATTTATAAGTCTTGTGATGAAATAATCAATCTGTTAAAAAAAGGTGCACGTTAAATACCTCTACACATTTTTTGAATACTTTTGAGATGTAACCTTGAAAAACTCGCGAAAAAAAGCCGGGATGGACCCCTATACATTATGGAGTAGATTTATTAGTGAAACGGTGAACAGCTGAAAATCTAACCTAATTCAAATTAGAAACACGAAGTTTTAGAAACGAGAAAATACGTTCTGTCAAGGAACAAAGTTTATGTGTAAAATTTGTTGATTTTTTTTTTTAAAGGTTACGAGGACTTTGGGAAGACCAGGAAGTAGCTTTTAAGTAGTTGAGGGTTATAAACGTTCCGAAGTTCATGGGGAAACAAAGAAAGTCTTCAGAAATAGCCAAAAGGTTTTGGAAACTAATGAATAACTTTCATAATAATCTTAAAAATTATCCCCTGAATTTTAAAAGTGTTCTCAGTTACTTTTATTTATAAATTCTCGGAATATTTTTAATAACTTAAGAATTATTAGTAAAGGTGGGTGAGAAATAACATTAGATCAAACATTTAAAGGTATGGTTTTGCTTTTTTTTGGATGGAACTGTCCGGAAGTAGGAGAACAAACAGGGGAGAAGGAAAATACAAGTGACAATACAATTTATTTTGTGACCCTCCATATTAAATTACATTCTATTCACAAAGATCCATTCTACGCTCCAATACCAGTTACCTTTCGTTTCCCGGGCATTTAGCTCTTAATGATCAACAGAAATATGTGGATTTTTGTACTTTTCAGAGGGAAAATGACAACTTTTAAACTATGTTTACAAGTCTATATATGTATAGGGTCATAGAAGATAGTTTTGTGTTATTTTCAGTAAACGATAATCTCGTGTCCTGTTAAAAGGTTTATCAATATTCAACCTAAGACCAACATCTGATTGGAAATATCTCAGCTACCTAGTCAACCCACATAAAAAGCTTGACGTTTAGTCCGTGAGGCCATCAATGCAAATCAATATCCCACGACACAGAGATGCCATCTCAACGCATAGACTTGAACAACTTTTATACTAATTTTGATCGGACGTATGTTTCTGGAATTATTTCATTCCTAAAACGCTTATTTAGAAATCGGGACTCATCTTTAGTCCAGATTTATAATTTGAAACTTTATTTGAACGAAAATCCGGAATGGGAGCCAATTTTTAATGACCACAATTCCAGAACCCCCTCAGACTATGCAACGTACAGTCAAATTTTAATAAGGATGTCCTTTTACAAAATACACTTTTTTTCGGCCAAAATTAATAACATTTTATTAGGCTTATTGTATAGGTGTTATTAAAAAGGTAGGCCTATTGGTAATAGTTTATAAAAAGTGACAACTGCAGATTAAATGGCTTAACGTATGGATATGTGAAAGTATATCTGGTATATTTTCTAGCTGTAAGATAAAAAAAAGCCCTTCCTATGAAAATCGGACTAAAACTATAGTCAACCTCCCTGACCACTCGGGCTACGAATTTTTCTTCGCGATTTATGAAAGATTTGAATGTACTCGTAAAATTTCGTCTAGATCAGAAACCGGTGAAGAAAACCGGCAGTGACTCGTGCTGAATCAGAGCAGTCAAGGAATCTGATGGCCATGTGACTCGTGCTGAATCAGAGCCGTCAAGGAATCTGATGGCCATGGGGCTCGTGCTGAATCAGAGCCGTCAAGGAATCTGAGGGCCATGGGGCTTCGTGCTGAATCAGAGCCGTCAAGGAATCTGATGGCCATGGGGCTCGTGCTGAATCAGAGCCGTCAAGGAATCTGATGGCCATGGGGGTCCTCACTTTTTTTTAGCCCACCTCCCTCAACCTCTCTCAGCCCCTCTTTTTAAGACTTAAAAGTTTTTTAAATCCCATTTTTACATGGTTTCTTAAATTTTATCGATCTATCGCTGAACATAAAATTTATTTTATTTTAGTTCCTAATATATTCCATATGTCCCATTCCCACCCTCAGGCGAGGATGTAGGGGACGCGAGAAAAGTTATTTTTTTTGTAGTTTTTATAAATTTTTTTTGTCAAAATAAATCAAATAATTCTCCTGTAGAAACATAGAGTTTAAATTTCTTCGCATGTTGATATCAACAGTTGTTGAATATCTGTCATGAGCATAGCAGCATTATATGAGATACTTTTTAAATGAAGAGAAAAAGTTGTCATTAAATTACAGGATAACCTTGACAGATATTCAACAACTGTTGATATCAACATTTGTAGAAAATTAAACTCAACGTTTCTAATAGAAGGTTATTAGATTTATTTTGATCAATAAAACGTTTTGCTATAAAAAATTACGAAAATGCTGGCCTTTTCTCGTCCTCTACAATTCCACCTTATGGCAACCCTGTTGTGAATTTCCTTAACAGGAGATGTTAATGAATTTTATTTAACAACTGCTCCCTCTGTAAGTAATTTAAAGTAAGAATTTTTTAAAACATGATTGTTAGTGTAGATGTTATGAATTTTAGAGGAATCTAAAAACTCTATTTGCCTAATGCAGCGATTATTAACCCTTTTCAAGTCAAGGGAAAACGAACAAGAGAACCAAAAATTGTTAAGGCACACCATCAGTTTTTTTTTAACGAGAGATTTCATCAATAAAATAATGAATATTAAAATTGTGTTCAAAAGTTTAATAGATAAAATTTTAATGATAATTAATTGTGTTATTTAAAAAAAGTTAATAGTGGATTTAAAAAGAATGGTTTTTTTCACTTATTTTCGATCTTTCCGCGGCACACCGGTTGGAAAAAGTTAGCATGGTGGCATTTTGGGGAAGCAAAGATTTGTTCTAAAATATAATTTTTTTTTGAAGGGAGAAGGGTAATTACCACCCCCCGCCCCTTGCCCTACCGGTACGGCCATGAAAACCAAGGTCAATCAATGAACTAATGAATGGTCTCGTCAGAGAGAGTGCTAAGTTAAGAACGATCTAACCCCCCTCCCCCTTTCCCTCCTAGAAGTGACATAATAGAGTTTGGACAGTGGCCATCTCGCACACGCACTCACGCACACCTGTTCGCCCAGAGAGAGATCTCTTGCCAGGGCAGGAAAAACCTTTTTGTTTTCCCTTCCAAAATATCACACCGTACCATTCATATGTTAAGGTGACCTCTTACAGGTCAATGCTCCCTTTAGGACTAACGCAACTTGTAGTAACTACCGAGATCAAGAAGGCGTAATTAATCAGTGGACAGGACGTCACCCAAGTCAACATAAATATTTTATACGCGTTTTATTTCACTTTTTTTTTTAAGTCTTTGACGCTTGCTATTCCAAAAGCAGCTCACCCTAAATTAAAAATGTGTATTAAATATTTCCCATAATACCCACTATTTCTCAAATGTTATATTTTCCCGTGTACACAAACACACACACACACACATAATAAAATCCCTCTAAAGTCTAGACCGAACTCTGGTAGTCCGAATTTCCGGATAATCCAAACATTCTTTTCGGAAAACGGGAAAAAAAGTTAAGTCAAATGAAATATATTTTATTGGTTAACAAGCTCAAAGTTGTAGTCAACACAATGGATTTTCCTTTAACTAAAAATAATTACAGTAGGCCTACATATTTACGTGTAATACATCAGTTAAATTAAATTAAAATTTGATTGAACTCATTCCCGCTGTAGTTTAAAAATTATGAAAATATTGTATTCCTGTATTCTTCCGGTTAATCCGAACAAGCTTCGGTCTCAATTAGTTCGGATTAACAAGGTTCTCGTGTGTGTGTGTGTGTGTGTGTGTGTATATATTGCACTGCGTCTTACCGGTTTAGGTTATAAGCACCGCGGATATTTAAATGCATCTATATATCTGCTTTAAGGGTGTTCGAACGAGGTGAGAATTATATTTAAGTTTTTTAAGCCATTGTTTTCTCTTGAATATAAGACTTGTTCTAAAACAAACATGGTTGGGGAGCTTAACTAGTAGAAACAACATTAACGTGTTTATTTGACTCACTTCTGTGGCCGAATCATCTAAACCAGGGGTCAGGTAACCGGTCGATCTCGCGGCAATTTTCAGTCGATCGCGTAAAGACAACTACAACGTCATTAAAAGTCGATCTCTGAGCCTTCCAAACTCGCAAATATATCAAGTACTTTCAAATTATATTTAAGTGGCCAACATAGCCTTGGTCGGTCTTCCATAGACTTTGATGAACACTGGTCTAAGGTAGTCACTTCTGATAATATATTGGGTGTACTAATGAGGAGATCGTATCCCAGTAGGGTACACCAAGGGTAGTTTTCCACTCTACCTCCACGCAAATGCGGGTACACTTATTCTAAATTCAACCTTCTTCGCCCCCAGCATATTAATGTAATTAGTAGACCCTACATAGTCTCTATTCATATAGCCCGAAAGGGTAGCAAGACGTAGTGACAAAAAAAAAAGGTGCTTATTAGAGTTTGCTGATAAATCGATAAAACTTCTAGCTCGTTTCAATGGCCGAAAGATCTAAGGCGTCACTCTCGTGATGGACTGGCCTGCTGACTACGGGGTAGATCGGGGTTAGATTCCCGGTCAGTTCTACTGAGTGGTTTTTCCTAAATGATTTCCTACTATCCTTCAACGCAAATGCGGGTATATTACCTCTAAAAATGCTTCCTTCCACATCCCTACCCTATTAAAGTATTTATCATATATGCGTATAATCTGAACAGATAGTAAGACGGGGTGATAAAAAAAAATCAAACGTTTACAGATATGATAATATTTTATAAGGCAATGACAATATTAGTGAAGGTCCCCAGCAAAGCCATAGCGAGCTTGTGAGAATTCCTTGATGTTTATTCGCTTCCGGTGAAAGCTCAATCACATTCACCCCTAAACCCTCAAGCTGGAGGACTACACATATTCGCAGCTACCATTCTTATCTGAAGGCCGCATCCTCTTTTCCTCTCAACCTAAGGACGCGCCCGCACCGCGGTGCATCGCCAGGGTTGCCACTATCATTATTTTGTTTTAAATAAAAAAAAGTCCCCTATGTTTTCCAGTAGCAATTCCCATTCATCCGGATAATTTAGAACGTAGTATAGAGGATGAAATTCCATTAATCATTAAATTGACTCTATTAAGTCCTATCATTGGTGTTTAGAAAAGGATGGTTTGAACTTTGTTGGGGGGAAATTTAATGCACTGGTTACTCAACCCAATGTTTTTGAAGGAGAAAATGACACTAATGTCATAGTAAAATGTTATCTTTTTTAAACACCGCATCTTACTACCCGTTCAGGTTATACGCTTATGTACTAATTACGCTAATGTGTTCGGGATTAAGAAAGTTAAATTAAAAGGAAGTGTACCTGCATTTGCGTGGAGAGAGAGTAGAAAACTATTTTGGGGCAAACCACCCTCCGTACACTTGACCGAGATTCAAACCTCGATCTCCTCGCCATCCGCAGTTTAGCCTACTACAAGAGTGGCGGGTTAAGCTATGGCTACACGGTCCGCACCGCACCGCAAAAGTGCGGAGCAATGCTCTCTCGACGATTCGTCCGTGCCAGTGCGGTGCAGACTCGTCCACCGAAGCGGATGTTATCAATATTGATAGGAAAAAATATGTTTGTATTTTCTATATGTCCTAAATATCCATATTAAAAAAACCAAGGTGTGTATAGCCTGAACGGGTGGTGAGACATAGGGAGAATAAATAATATAAAAAAAATGGTGCTGTGCACCGCACAGACTTTCTCCTGCTTTTATCTTAGAATATATATTTACTAAAAACTCGTAAGATTTGTGAAACTAAATATAAGGTCTATACATTGTTGTAGAAACATCACACCACAGATCATAAATGAAATAATTTACAGTGTCACTTACTTACTCTATGGCATTAGGAACACTTATAGAACCAAAGAGCATAAGAATCAAATTAATTTTCAAATACCTGGATTAAAAAGTTTATATATTCGCGTATAGGTTATCAATTATTGGTTTTATAAAAATATATTTCAAATAAAAGACTTATCTTTAATAGGGTACTTACTACAACTTTACAATGATAAGTTATTTTGTATCTCAAAATATTTGCAGGAAAATTATCAAAATTGGAAAGTTTCCCCCAAGTAGCTACCCTCAAAATAATTTTTATGAAAAAAAATTAGAGCTGTCATCTTGTTTAAAATGATAAATAATGTCTAGATATAAAATGTAATCAAAATCGTTAGAATTTTGAAAAAAATCTTTTTCCCCCTCTATATTCACTTCAGTAAACTACCCTTAAATTTAGGATTAGCTATCTAATTCCAAAAACCCCTCGGGGGGGAAACCTTAAAAAACACCAGATACCAAGTTTTAGCCCGATCAGTAAAATAGTTTCTAGTCCGAGGTACAGACAGACGGAATCGCGAAAACCTCTTTTTTTTTGTTTCAGGTGATCATGAAACGTCGACACTTATCAAAATCTCGAGTTCAATACTTCTCTCTCCGAGGTGTCATTTAAAAACACACCAAGTTAATTATTTAGACATGTGTCTCGTTACTTCCAGTGTTTCTAATCAAAACGCACATTCTCTACAGCCACGTGACACACATTCGAGAAACGATGTGTACATTTACCAAATATATTCAAACAGAGTGTCGATATTACACTCTGATGACGTAATAGCAATGTAACGTGGAAAACATATGTCGCGTTTAACTCTAGGGTTAGCTCAGTGGCAGGGTGTACGTACCTACTCGACTCCCGTCATGAAGAGAGAGAGAGAGATGGGGAATGTCGAATTTACCGTTTCGGACGATAATTTTTCCCTTTATTCACTTTCTCGCGGCCCCTCAGAGAGAGATAGTATTGTATTATCAAAAATTCGAGCTCAAGATTTTGATGAATCTCGACGAAACCCGAAAAAAAAGGGGTTTTTTGCGATGCCATCTGTTTATTTGATGCCGTCTATCTATTTAAAACCATTTTACCTATCAAGCTTGAAATTCGTGTCTGGGGTTTTAATAAGGTTCCCCAAAAGGATTTTCGGAATTAAATATTCAACCCTAAAATCAAGGGTAGTTCACTAAAGGGCCAAAAGAGACTATACCGATTTAGATTAAAATCTGTATCTAGGCACTTTTTAACATTAAAAACAAAATGACGCATCTTATTTTTCAATCAAAAATATTATAGGGTACTTAACATTACTGAACATTTTTAATTTTCTACATATCTATTACTACTACCACTACCACTATTTCATGTAAGAAATAACTTTTCATTGCTAAGTTGTAGGACTCTTAAATATAAACATTTTTTATTTCAATGAATATTTTATAAAATCAATATTTCCTTAGTTATAGGCAAATATAAATTTTAACTAGAGCTTTAAGCTACCCGCCTCGGTGGCGTAGTTAGCTAACGCGCAAGTTTCGTGTTGAGCTAGACTATCAAGAACGGCGTGATCGAGGTTTGAATCTCGCTCGGGTGAACTGGGGGTGGTTTTCATTAAATGGTTTGCCACTCTCCCTCCACGCAAATGCGGGCTCACTTCCTATAAATTCAACCTTCCCAGTTCCTAATCCACTAGCGTAATTAGTACTTAAGAGTATAACCCGAAAGGGTAGTAAGACGCGGTTCTAAATAAATAATAAAATAATAGAGCTTTAGGAAATGAGAGTTTAAAATGCACATAGCAATATGTTTATGTAACAGTGTAAGTTAAATACATGTTCTTTGCAAATGAGTTATGTTAAAAACAATATCAGGCGTTCCAATTCACTTCTCAGACTCAAGTATCGACTACAACGCTTGGTGGTTGAATATGTCATTAAAGTCGGGTCTGCTGTAGACTAGATATGTTAACACTTAAATATTATTACCAATGTATTTAAGAATATGTTTCCATCCCCTGGGATTCAATGATCTTAAGAATTTTACCGATAAATATTAATCATTTATTGTCATTATTTGTTTGGATTTATTTTCAATTTATCATTAATAAGATTTTTTTACCACCACATCTTACTACCCGTTCGGGTTATGCGCCTATGTATTAGTTACTCTAATGTGTTAGGGATTAGAAAGGTTTAATTTAGAATAAGTGCATCCGCTTTTGCGTAGAGGGAAAGTGTAATTTTTTTTAGGAAATACCACCCTCAGTGCACTCAACCGGGATCGAGCCCCAATCTTCCAGTTTTCCGCAGGCCAGTCCAACATGAGAGTGACGCCTCGGACTGTTTGGCCACTGTAACAGGTAATAAGTTAATACATTAATCAATTATTGTAGAACCCGCTTCGCTGACCACGTGGTCTAATGCGATAATCTCGTGTCGAACTAGACTGCCGAAGACGCGGCGACCAGGATTTGATCCCGGTTGGGTACACTGAGGGTGGGTTTTCCTAAATGGGTTTCCAATCTTCCTCCACGCATAATGCAGGTGTATTTCCTCTAAATTAAGCCTTCCTAATCCCTAACCCATTAGTACATTATTAGTACAAAGGTGTACAACCCGAACGGGTAGTAAGATGTGGTGCTAAAAGAATGATTGTAGAAAGTGGGTTGTTTGCTGTATTTCCACGTTATGCAGTTGTTTTTCCGTGTGTGATTTTGGTTAGTGAGGTTTTCTCCCTCTAGTGCGCCTTCAAAGTTCTGCGAACGTCCCCAGGCTAGCCGCAAAATCCATTAGGAGCTAATAACTCGCTCCCAGATCTCCCGTTTGATGATGATGACGGCGACAAGGAAGAGGTTGTGTTCCGAATGTAAACAGAGAACATCTTGACACAAACACAGTGCACATTTTGTTTACAGTGTTGTCTGCGTGGAAGGGAGCCGAAGCTCAAACCGAGAACAGCTGCGAGATACATCCCACAAGCGCTAGTAGTGTGTTTATATATACCTCGCGCCGTATGGCTGCAAGGTTCGTACACTCGCGTGTGGTAAGTTGAGTGTGAAACGTGTATGCAACAGTTGCGAGATCCATCATACAAGCGTTAGTTAAATAAAAATACCTTAGCAAATTTCTCAATATACTTAACTAATTAAGCTTCAGGATTGGCAAATATATGTATTTTTTATACTAGATTTAAATTAGGAAAAACGTTGAGCAAAAAAAAAAAAGTATTTACCAAATTATTTTTGCATAAGGAAATTTTATAAATATGTTTAACATATTTTTTTACAATTTTTATAGTAAAAACAATATTTGGCCAGAATAAATAAAATAGAGCTTCAGCAGAAACGTTTAAATGTTTAGGCCTACTTTTCTACAACCCGCTTCGGTGTCCGCATATTCAAAAGCGTCACTCTCGCAGTAGACTAGACTGCCGGTGACGGGGTGATCGAGGTTCGAATTTCGATCGGGTGTACTGATTGTTTTCCACTCCTCCAAGCAAATGTGGGTACACTTCCTTTAAACACAACCTTCCTAATCCATAACACATTAGTGTAATTAGTACATAACCGTGTCCGACACCTTGGCTCAGTCAGTAGCGTGTCTGCCTGCTGAGCTAAGGGTCAAGAGTTCGATTTACAGCATTGCAGAAAATGTATCATTGATGAAAATATGGGTTTATACTTTCACATTGGTAAATTAACGGCTAGGGAATGGATGTTGTGCCTGTCCTAGTCTTAAGTCAAATTATATGAGCATGAATGTAATAACGACCCAGGCCACAGGCTGGAAACAGTAATGGATGTAAAGTAACCGAACGGGTAGAGAAACACGGTGCTAAAAAAAACAGACTTTTCCCCTTCATTTAAAAAATTCTGTTCAAATACACTGTGTCCATGACAAGAAATATTTAAGAACTGTTATAAATACTATTTGAAGAACATTAAACTAAACGCATTTATTGAAGCCATATTTTATTTATTTTTGCCAACCCCCTTCCCTAATCACCCCTCCCCCTCCAAAACTAGTGTTTTCCCACCCCAACTCGAAGGCGCTAGAATAGTCAACCAGAAACCAAGAAGTGTGTTTATAATGTTCCTGGGTGGAACTATCCACCAGTAAGAGAACAAACAAGGGAGGGGGAAATACAATGAGTTGTGACTCCCCTTATTAAATGACATCATTCTATTCGCAAAGATCCATTCTACGCTCCTATACCCGGGCACTTAGCTCTCAATGATAAACAGGAATATGTGGATTTTTGTACTGTTCAGATTGGAAAATGTCAACTTTTAAACTATGTTTACAAGTCTGTATAATTATGTATACGGTCATAGAAGATAGTTTTGTGTTCATTCCAGTAAACACTAAAGGCGTGTACTACAGGGTGTCCCAAATAAAACCGGCCCCAAGCTCACAGTATTCGAAATGTACGGCAGCTGCATGCATAGTTTTGAGCGGAACTCTGCATAGCGGTTCTATGTATGGGGACTGTTTTATTTGGAGCACCCTATATTAAAAGTTTTGTCCATATTTTGAACCAAGCGCCAACATCTGATTGGCAATATCTCAAAAAGTGTTCTTCATTTGGTGATCTGGCTATATTTGTACGCCGGTTGTAAACAGGCACAAGGGTGGGGGAATCTGTTGCAAGCACTGAAACGGATATTAAGGTTGACTCGTGATCAAGGGAATATGATTCACACAGGAGGTTTGCGGTAAAGTAACAACAGGTTTGGCAAGATGTTACTCGAGTTACGAGAGCAAAACAAAAGATTGCAGCATAGGCATTAACAAAGATTAAACACGTTCAGTGAAAAAAAAAAATGTTGTGCTTATTTTCAAATAATAGCTAGAGATGAAAATCTTCCGGTAAGTTCCCAAATCAAAAGAATTTTTCGGCGAGTTTTTCTGAAAATGTTCTAAAGTGGCGGCTTGGGGCCTACTAAGTAAGGGAAAGGGGCCAAGTTTGGGACCAAAGTTGTTAGCAAATACTATGACACAACTTAAAAATTAATTCCAAATAGTGGCGATTAAAGATGAACATTGAATTCCAGGAGAAGGGAAAGTATTCGCTAAGACTAAGATTATAATATTGAAGTATTAACATATATGGTCTAACAGCAGACTCGACTTTAGTGACAGATTCAACCACCAAGCGCTGTAATCGATACCCGAGTGTGAGAAGAGAACTGGAATAGCTTTTATTGTTTTATTAAAACTTATTTGACAATGTATTTGGTCCTTGGAAGGAATTAAACAGATTATGTATACTTACTATAAATTGTGAGTTATCTCAATTAAGCTAATTTATATAAATGTCTGTAAATTTTTTCCAGAGCAAACTTGTTGAGACTATTTCGGTAAATTTTCCAAAACGAAAAGTTTCCATCTCAAATCTCTAATAATAGCCTAGTGTAGAGTTACAGTTTCATAGCTTGGTTTCAGACCAGAGCTTGTTGAAACTATATCTGTGATATAATTTTCCCTGCTGTCCCCATTTGACCAATAATAAATAGGATGTGCTATTCATACTGCCCAATATTGGTAAGAAGGGCCTTATGCAACAGCTAGAAAAGTTACTAGATTTACTTTCATGTATTCATACTTCAAGTCATGTGGTATGCAACTGTCACTTTTGATATATTATAAATACCTATCAAATAACACCGGTAAGATGGTATCAATGTTGGCAGTGGTTTTTTTTTCTCTAAAAGGCTCTTTCTAAGAAAATTAGACTGTAGCTCTCCCTACAACCCTTCACGTCCCGCCACATTCCCACGTGAAGTATGTGGAGCAGAGCCAATGTTTGATTGGTCAAATGGGGACAGAGTGCGGGAAAACATATCAGTTACAGTTTTAACAAGCTCCGTGTAACTTGGGAACACTCCATGATATGAAACTGATAATGTACCATTCTAATTCGATTAACATTTTATCATCCATCTGCTTTTTTTTTAAACCATGTTAGTATTTTATTTTAAAAATATATACATATGAACTTAATGATACATAGTGGAAAGACCAAAAACATGTCTCGATCACCTTTTCTGATTTTTTTTAAGCGTATGGCATTAATGACCGGGTGAGCCAAGACATCCAGTTGTCGCCTGTATGTAGACTATTTGTGGCACAGAGCATTTCCCAGGGTACACCATAGGAGGTAGGGGCGTCACGCCAGGGTGGGGTTGGGGGGAAGGGGCGTCACCCCCCAATATTGGTTAAAAGCTTGAAAGTTGGGAATTTTGTGAGAGTTGAGACCTGGAGTTGGGAAATTCTAGGCTTATTCTGTACCCCATTACTTTCTATTATGAAAGTCCTTAGCCACAGACTTATACAGACAAATTAAAAATTTCCCAATTGTTGATCCCTACTCTACAAAAAATCGCAACTTCAAAAATCGTCAAACATTTAAAGGAGATTCCTTGTTTAGTAGATTGTAGAAATCTTAATTAATCGAGTAGTCTAGTAGCGCCGTTGTCAGTAGGCAGAGTCAACGGCCAGTGAGTGTATGCCGAATGCGGTATGAAAACAAATCTTAAGGAAACATGAGCTTCCCAGTAGCAAAATTTCACTCAGCCAGCAATGCTTGAAGTGACAGCGTTGTCAGCCAATGTTTTGTTAATGGTTTAGTGTTTTAGCTGTGACTTTCGTGGCTGCTAGACTGTTACAGTTTTGTGATTCAAATTATCATAGGTTGTACAGCCAATGCCTTAATTAGGGCTTTATTAAATTTTGAAGGCATAAATACCGTGAATGTTAGGCAACATTTTATTGTTTTCTTATTGGAAGCTCTGCCTGATGAAATGAGGACTTTGAGGACAATGATGTAAGTGTTAATGTTTGACTTTCTGAAATACACACTAATTTTTCTAGCAAGTATCCATACTAGTTTGAATTGAGCTGATGTATCTTATTTCATTGTTTATTAAAATAGGCTTTAATGAAAGCAATTTAAATAGGCTCAAAGCAACAATAAAGGAAGAGGAGTAATAGGGCTGTGTAACATTGTTACAACTCAAATTAAGTTTTTTTAAATCCTTAAACATTTTCAAATTCGTTATTTAGTGTTCTATTTGCATGAAATTTCGTATAACCATGTTGTTTAGTGTGCTGATTTCGAATTTGCCATAAGTTATTTAATATTATGTCAGAGGAAACCCCTTCAATTACAATATGTTTTGAATAGTTTATTGACGCACCAGTATTAACGTTTTAGGGCAATTTTTATGAGGTTATGAAGCAGGACATTGGTAGACAAAATACTGTAGAAATATCAATAAATTCAATTTTTTATCGCTTTATTTTACAGGTGAAAATGTTATTAAATAAACATGGTCAAATCGCTAATTTTTTGATAAAGTGACGAGCGAGCTCTACATCTATAGGAGCTTACTAGTTAAATATTGCTTCCAACTGCGTTATAATAAAGCAACGGTTTCCAAATTGGGGGTCACAGCGTGTTTTGGGTGGGGTCACAATATAAAGGTTTTAGCTTTATATTTACTTTTTCAGGGATTTTAATGATTATAAGAAGATGCGAGATTCTAATAGAAACGTAAGTTGTTAAAGTGCTAAAAACGACCTAGTTCTCTGCTTAGGTTCCTTTTGGCTATTCCATTCTGATAGCTTCTTGTTGACTTGTTTACTGTGGCAGCCTTGTAATGCTGCTAGCATAATATAAAATCATCCCCCAGCCTTGTTGATTCTATTTTACTACATATTATTCGCATATAATCATTATTATAAGCAATTTATAATAATTAAAACAAGAATTAGTGGATATGCGGATTTAATGTCACGCTCTTTTGGTTTGGTTTGTTAGTGAAGGTGAAGTAAGGATTTTAATTCTGGCCAGGGGTAGTTTATTCTAATATCCCTACATGCAAATAAGGGTACATTATACATTTTACCTATCCCACTGGTGTAGTTAACTGTAGATAGTTTGTGCTGGTAGTAATACACAGTGAAAAAAACTTAAAAAAAACTAGGATTTGAACGCTTTTAAGTTATCAAAGGGTCGCGATGACCACAGAGAGAAAAGTTGTGGTCATAAACTACAAAATGTTGGAAGCCACTGTAATAAAGTCAGTTACATTTTTTAATCTAAAATACACGGTTTGAATAATTTCTGCAAATCTAAATGAATTTAAGCTCTATTGGATATTTAGTTCAGATGCAGGTAAATTGAAATAAATAATAATTCAAGTTGCAATGAAAAAGACTTGTAGCTTTAAAAATCCAGTATGAGCAAATAAACAAGGCTGTCGGCAGCGGGGGAGGGGGGGGCTCAAACCACCCCCGAAATTGTATGAACAAAATGGCTTTATTTATGGTTCAAACAATATAAAATAAACTAAGAGAACTTCTAGAGGTGTTTAATATTTATAATTTTTTCTAGCCTTCGGCAGTTGGGGGGTCATATTGCCATAAAAAAGCTTCATATAGATTCTAGGACTGTTTATCAATTATAATTATTTCTAGCTTCCGGCAATCGGGGGATGTTACATGGGGTTACCAACAGGTGTTGTATTATCAAGGTGAAGAGAGGATTGGGAGGGGGTTGGAACAAGTCAAACGTCACAGGGCGGTGATAGAGGGGAGGAAAAGGGAGGCTGGGTGTCCAAACACCACTTGCCCGAAACACCTGGAGAAGAGATCAATCAAACACAGCTTCTGTCAGCATGCATGTGCATCTGATTGGCGGTAATCCGACTTGTTTATTGATTTTTAAATAGATAACCCCCCTTTTACCCGCAAAGGTTAGGTTAACTGTCAGCACGCGTGGCTCTCGTCTGGGGTTCTGCCTCAAGACTGAATGCACTAGAGTAAGTCCAGTCCACTATTCATAAAAAAGGGGTGTTTAAGAAATTTAAAAAAAATTGCTGTAAACATTGATAACATTTTACTTTATTATCATTGGAAGAAGAGCCAGTCCAGGACAGGATAGAGAAGACACGACTAAGGTGGTATGGTCGTGTGAGAAGAATGGAGAGAGAAAGGATGACCAGGAGGAGGTTGGATAGGAGGCCGAGAGGAAGACAGATGGCTGAAGGGAGTAAGGAGGAGTGTGGAGGAGAGAGGAGACTGGGCCAAGGTGGTGGGAGAGAGGTAGAGAGAGGAAAGAAGGAGGGGGAGAGGCTTATGTTCCGAACAGACCCAGACGGTGGCTGAAAGCTGTTCATGATGATGATCAGTATTATTTTATAAATATTAATAATATCTATCAAAAGTGACATCTGCATCTCACATGACGTGACGTATGAATACACTAAAGTAGATATAGTAGCTTTTCTAGGTGTTAGAAAAGGCCCTCCTTGCAACCAACAATATTGTTATTTAATATTTATAAGAATGTTAATGCGGGTAGTTAAAACTCACCCTCCTCGTTTTACTACTAAACTAGACCAATCTACTAAAATAAAACGAATAACCAACACGATCCGTATCTGTGGTCACGTGGTGGTTTAAAAGGCGTCAGCCTCTCCGTCGTGTTGGTTTGTCAGTGACGAGAAAGATCTGGGTTTAAACCTTTGTCGGATGTATTAAGGGTGGGTTTTATTTCTCTCTAAACGACTCCTACCCCCTTTCCTATCTTCTCACCAATCAAATGCGGGTACACATTCTATGATATATATCTTCCTCATCTTTATCTTGAGTATAAATACAAGGATAACCTTGACGGATTTTAATCTCCGACACCTCATACCGGACAAGAGGAGAGTGACGCCTTTGTCCGAGTATCCATCGGTGAATTTGTACATTCGTTTAGGTGTACACGACTGTTTTTTACGAATGGACATATCTTACATCTAGAAAAGCTATTAGAGCCACTTTCACGTGTTCATACGTCAAGTCCTGTTATCTGTAACTGTCACTTTCGATATATATTATCAATACCTATAAAATGACAATAATAATAATATTATAATAAAATGTTATAAATTTTATTAGACCCGTTAATTACCATAATGAATTAGTGATGAGGAAATTTGTATTCAGAGTAAGTATACCTGCATTTGCGTGGAAGGAGAAAGTAAAAC
>CABFWO010000532.1:221219-240393 GCA_902155825.1 Timema genevievae | reverse complement strand
GGGGGGGGGGGGGGGGGAGAGAACGAACTTATTTCCACTTTAAATTAAAGATAAAAATGAATGTGTACCAAATGCATGGTACAAAAGATTTGAAAATTAAAGTATGTATATAACTTAAGTCACATAAAAAAAAGTCACCTTAGTTATTTATTCATTTCTCCAAATGTAGATTTTCAATTTCTTAATGAAAGAATTACAGTGTTACTTTTATGGTACTAAGAGTGTCCCATTTGAGAAGATTATTAAATGGGGGGAAGGGTCATGTACCCCCCCCATTAACCTCCCCGCTAACGACTAAAGTAGGCCTAATCCTTAGTGCATGACGCGTATTACCCGAACGGTTAGTAGGGCGCAGTGCTAAAAAAAAGTGCATGCATTACTGAGATATTGAATTCCCTGGCGCTAAAACTGTTGGGTGCTTTTATTTAAGTTAGTTTGTAAGCCGTATGATAGATAATATACCCTTTGTTCGGACGTGTGTATTAAATTAATCTGATTACAATCAAAATATATCCAAGTATAAAATCGGGACTTTCTTTTTAATTAGCAACGCGTCTTACTGACCCGTTAGGGCCTACACAGATCTACAAATTACACTAAAGTGTTATGGATGAGGAAGTTTTAATTTAGAGGTATTGTACCAGCATTTTCATGGAGATTGATTATTGTTTAGGTAAAACCACCCTCAGTACACCTGACCAGGATTCGAACTCCGATCTCCCCGTCATCAGAAGACCAGTCTTAACATAACAGTGACGCCTTAAACTGTTTGGCCACTGAAGCAGGTGTTATTAATGTTAACCGAAAAAAAAATCACCTATTTGTTTGTATTTTTTAAAAGTACCTTATTATTAAAAAAAATTGGGGTACACTTTATTCCTTCAAAACTCTTTTTTAAAGTCCCCCTCCCCTATTTTTCCATGTTCCCAAGACAGTTGCTGGTCGAAACGCCAGAGGTCGAGAGCATCAGGTGATTCGTCCGGTATTTATGGTAGCTCTGAATGAACTTCACCGTCTTCAACATTTGGATGTGAGCCAAAAGGGGTGAGGGGAGGAGAATTAGAAGAACTTGCACGGAAGTCAGGGCCAACACATTATTTGTGAAACAAGTTTTATTTTAATCGTTTATTTTTTTAACAGTCCACCCCCCTTTCCTTCAGACACACATACACACAGTAAAGAGGAGTGACTTTTACTAAGCGCTTTTAGTTGACATCAATTCAACTAAAGTATAATTTTTTATTTTAAAAAAGTACACTTTTATTTACCGACATTTTCAATGTCAATTATTATTTAAGGCACTTTCTGAAGCGACTGATTATATCATCACACGACTTATAAAGCCATTTTAATCTAGAACATACACAACATCCAGACCCCGGCCGTTAATTCATCAATGTGAAAGGGTAAACCCACATTCGCCTAAAGATAAATTTTTCGGCCATACCAGGAATCGAACCCGGGACCCTTAACTCAGTAGACAAACACGTTGCCGGTTGAGTTAAGGATAAATGACACTGATTTAGCATTCTAGAATATGTCTTGTTTGATTTATTAATATAAAGTTCATTGAAAAGACACATCATAAGGAAAATATTTGAATATTTTTAGAAGAAACAAACATATTTTTTACAGCCAACATTGATAATATGTTATTTTATAAGTAGTGATAATATATATTAAAAGTGACAGATGCAGATCACATGACATGACGTGTTGTACTCATCCACCTCAGTTCCCTTTCTTATTATTATAGTTATTTAAAGTTGCTAATATGAATAAAATATAGAAATGAAACACACAAACAAAAAATAAATAAATAAATGTTCAATTGAAATATCACACTGAAAAAGACTGTATGAATAATAATTAGACATAAAAAATTATGGTCCTTTGATTCGTAACATTATAAAGTTTAAAGACACGTGACTAAGGGCGAGGGGGGCGGAAACTCACGATAAAAAAAGGTTGATTTAAAATAACTAGCATTCATACGGGTATTTAGAAATTAAAATAAAGACAGAAAAAATTAGTATTGGAAATAATTAAAAATAAAAGTTTATTAAAAGGAGCTAAACAGGCACAAGAGGATATAAAGGAAAATTTGCTTGAGACAGAATTAATTTTGAATCTAATTTTTTTTCAGCACCGCGTCTTATACCCTTTCGGGTTGTGGGCTTATGTACTAATTACACTAATGGTTTTAGGGATTAGGGAGGTTATATTTACCTGAAGTGTACCCTCACTTGCGTGGAGGGAGAATGGAAAACTATTTTGGAAAAACCACCCCAAGTACAACCGATCGAGATTTGAACCTCGATCTCCTGGCATCGGCAGTATAGTCTACTGTGAGTGTAACGCCTTAGACTACGCGGCTACCGGAGCGGGTCTGAACCTAATTCAACATAATCAACCTAATACGAACACGTGGAGGTGGATCTAGCAAATTTTCTAGCAGTCAGATAAAGCCCTTCCAATGAAAATTAAACTGTACTATATGCTCCTGGGTCCCACAACTTAGATCAGTTGCTAAATATTTTGCCTTTTGAGTTAGTTACCCCGGGTTAGATTCCCAAAATCGCGGCGTGTCGAGAAATTTCCATAATATTTTCAAAAATAGCTTTGTATTAATAAGTTAGAGCGTGTCATTTTCAACTATTCCTTTTCTAGAAAAAAAAAAAACTTGCTCCAAATTTCAAAAACGACTCTGGACAGGGTATGAAACCTTTTGACAAAAAGAACAATAAGTAGATTCAAAATACAGTATTTTAATTTGAAAACACAACGTTTTCAAGTGTATCCAACGAGATAGGCATACTTATACTTAAACTCAGTTTTATCTTGGGTTGTTTTACAACGCGACTCATAATTTGTTACACCATCTTGTGAATGTTTATACTAACGTGCGTTTTAAAAAAAAACATTTAAAAATAAATTTGTGGCTAAACGATAAATTTATAAACACTTTATACATAAAATGTTGTGTGTAGTATTAACGTTAAATTGATGTTAATTAAGAAAAAAATTAGACAGTCGTGGAAAATTATGCACCTACTCAATTTATTATGATAATAAGTCTAATAACTAGTCGTACCCAGAAGAAAAACCACCTATGTTGACTTTGCTTGTTCAAATACCAGGGTTTGTAGTACAGTATATAAAGACATTGAGATGTTTGTGAAAATCTTTAGTTTAAGAACTTTCTCTTTTCTTAGAAACCTCCCACTTTCTTATGACATCGGTAACACTGTACATCATGGCCCAACTCGGCTCCCGGATCGCGAGAGGTTTGGGAGTAAAAGGGAAAAGAAAACACCTACGATATGTCAGAAATGTGTGCAGTGCATTCGTATTTGAATGATTACTCGACATTTTCCGTGGTGACGATGGGACAAAGTAACAAAGTTTCTTGTTAATAACTATAGTTTGTCCCTGTTATGACAGATTGAAGACTTGTGCACAATGATCTGTGAAGCCATTCTAAAATGGTCAAGTACGTCCTTTTAAATGCAGTTTTTATCCATATATAATTTAATATTTCAATAATGTTCAGTATTAGGAACTTCTATTAACTCTTTGTCTCCATTAATGTTTAATCAGAAATGAGCCACGTGCAATAGTGTTTGTGTAAATTTATTATTTCTAGCCGAATGTGTCACAGAGTTGATTAGCATGTGATGCATGTTCTTAAGCGTCCATCTATTTCCTGGCTAAGGTCAATTATAAATATTATAATTATAATATTAACCACACTATTAATACATAACCTTCAATATGATAAGCGCATCTAAAGTTGGGCTTAGTTATTATAAAAAAAAGCTCTTACTTATTTAAATATGACGTACATAGTCCAGGGTTCGATTATTAACAGAGTGGCTTTGGAATTTCGCCTCTAATTCTATTTTATGATTTATGAATCTACAGTTCAATATTCTTAGGAAGGTTCTTATCTTAAAGCTAGATACTAATCTCTACTTTCACGTATTCATACGTCAAGTCATGTGATCTGCAGCTGTACTCTTTGATATATATATATATATATATACATATATTATATTTAACTATAAAATAACACTAATAATATAGTAAAATGTTATCAATGTAGACCACAAAATGTTAACTTTGCATTTTATAAAAGGCCCTTTAAATGAAAATTGGACTATAGCAACCGGTGTTTGTAGGTGTATTTTGATTAAACTCGCACACATCACCTGTCTTTAAATTTGTTTATCTAACTTTTGATAAATTTGAATTAAGCGTTTTTTAAGTGTAATTTATAGAGAATAGTTAGAACAACTTTTTTTTAGATATTAAAACATAATATGTGAGTAGACCGTCAATATAATATTAATATATTCCCACAGTAATTTAACAAGGACAATATTGCTTTTGTCTTCTTTTTCAAGCTCTTAATACGGCCGGACTATTAGCGGTTGGGACCTACTGATTACAAGCTTATACAATGTCTGATAAATCTCCAACCTGTTGAATTAAAACTTCAAATATCGCTATACTTACTTCATTTGTTTTACTATCGTACTCTTCCCCGATTCACCCGCCCCTGAAACAGAAAAAATTCAAAACTATTACAGGATAATGTTATTTTGAGTACATGAATACATTTGTTTGCCCTTGTGGAAGAGTCATAGCAGGGCCCGGATTTTGATTACCTATAAATGATAAAAAAATTAACTATAAAATGACTCGGTAATCATTTTAATGACCTAAAAATATGAACAAAAACTCGTAATAAGTGCACAGATCAAACACACATTTTACAAATGTTAAATGCAATGAAAAGCCTATAACAATTAAACTCTTGTATTCTGCTAAAAGAAAATATGACCTTAAATTCCAAAATAACAAAAAATAACCAAAAAAACCCTATAAAATATAAATGTGTACAACAAGGGGATCATGACCAGAGTTTATGTTGTATGTGACGAACCAATAAAAAGATTGGGCCCACATGTCCTCAAAATCCGGGCCCTGGACTCGTAATTTATAAAAGCCTATATGACAAAATAAGAGAGGAAAACATTTGTAATATTTTTACACTGCTGTTACTGGACAAAGAGGATCACTACTAGACATACTATATACATACTGGCCATGTGTACGTATAAACAATGTCCAGTAAAAGCAGTGTAAAGTATTAAAAATCAATATATCTAAATATGGGTATGCCATAACAACGTGGGGCCCCCTTCAGTGGTGAAGAGGAGGAGGAGGGCGGAGCACCAAATCAACGCGAGCGCAAAATGAGATTTGAAGCAGGGACGCATAACGTACCAATGCAAACAATAAAGTTGATGAAAGACACCTATAATCATGTCGTGATTATTTAAAATATATTTATAAACGTATGGTTATTAGTGCTGTGTATAATATCGTAGAGCGGCGCAGCAAGAAATGTATTTTATTTCCGGTCACCCGGGAAACGGGAGAGTGAGTTAAATTCAGGGACGGTTGGCAACCCTAGTCAGGACCATGTTTATCAAGTCAGCTTACCCCTGGGAGTATATTTTCACGCAGCGCGCAGCTGTAAGCGAATGAATCATAATATCTTTTACTAGATGCCGACTATTGTTTCCGTTGGTTGACGTTTAGTCATGTTCTTGCTAATCGCCTCATCACAGTTGTATTTATAATGACAGGTTTATCATTTCTATTAATAACTATAGAGTTCTCCCGTTGAAACGTCTATGTGTCAATTTTCGCAAAAACAGCTTTAAAACGGTAGCCTATGGTATTTTAGAAATGTAAACTTAATATTTCTAAATAATCTTCGATAGTAAGCTTTCATTAAAAAAAAAAGTTAAATCGGTTCAGTCGAACTAATGGAATTCTTTTCTTGAATAGTGCGGCTTCACTATCGAAAATTTGTAAAACTTTGAATATGATAAAGCATCTAAGTAAATGCTTTTATTTTAAAGAAATAAAATAAAAAATCTCTTTGGTAAGACTAAAGAAATTGCTGTAGAATGAAAATTAGTTTCTGAATTCACGGCTTATATTTTTGAAGCTTATATATTTTCGTTTAAAAACAATTTGATGAAAATCGGTAGAATTTAAGCAATTACTACCGAAAAGAATCACCTCTCTATATATATATATGTGTGTGTGTGTGTGTGTGTGTGTGTGTGTGTGGGGCAAGAGAGAGAGAAATCACTGACATGTGTAAAAGGAGTTTGATAATTTATTCGTCAAAATATTAAATATCACAAATTAATAAAGTTTGTTTTAAAGTTGTCCTTGTTTTTAATAAGGGATGTTTAACTTTCGCCTCTGATCCTCAAATGATTGAACCTGTGCAAATACATTAAATAGCTTCCTAACCACAACCAGGAATAGAATTAGGTTCTCTTAAGACTTTTGATCGACCACCGGCCACAGTGACTTTTTTTTTTGTAAAAAAAAATCTTCGGTAGAAACACAGAGTTTAATTTTCCTCCCATGTTGGTATCAACAGTTTGTTGAATATCTGTCATGAGCATGGCGGCATTAGATGAGAAACTTTTTAAATGAAGATAAAAAGTTGTCATTAAATTCCAGGACACTCTCAACAGATATTCAACA
Organism: Timema genevievae; assembly: GCA_902155825.1. Lineage (NCBI taxonomy): Eukaryota > Metazoa > Arthropoda > Insecta > Phasmatodea > Timematidae > Timema > Timema genevievae. The sequence goes on along the minus strand of CABFWO010000532.1, from coordinate 233,814 downwards.
ACTGTTGATATCAACATATGAAGAAAATTAAACTCTGTGTTTCTACTGGAGCAATAGTTGATTTATTTTGAGCAAAATATATTTTTTGCTGAAAAATTGAACAAACACTTCCCTTTTCTCACTTTCACTACATTCCCACCTTAAATTGTATGATCCACTTCGGCGGCGTAGTTAACTAACGCGCTAGTTTCATGTTGAGCTAGACTGCCGAGGACGGGGAGATCGAGGTTCGAATCTCGGTTGGATGAACCGGGGGGGGTCCCCTAAATGGTTTTACACTCTCCCTCCAAGCAAATGCCGGTTCACTTTTTACAAATTCAACCTTCCCAATTCATAGCACATTAGCGCAATTTGTTATTAAGCGTAGTAACGGGTAGTAAAACGCGGTGCTGAATAAATAAAATAATAAATTGTACGGTCGTCCCCTTGAAGACTCATGATACTACTCTCACAACAGGCGTGTAGAACAGGCTCTATTCAGCTGACTAAAAGCTAGTTACATAATTTATTTTTACTTAAAAAAATAGTAATTTGAGGTTATTTTATTTAAAGTATATAACGTGCTATTTCTGAACCGACTGATTATATCAGTGCACGACTTATAAACTATCTTAAATCTAGAACAGACACAGCACCCAGACCCCTGGTCGTTAATTCATCACTGTGAAAGGGGAAACCCACAAAGGGTATAAGGTGTAATGAGGTGGACTGGATATAACTAGCTCAAGATAGGAATAGGGTGTTATGAGGTGGACTGTATAGAACTAGCTCAAGATAGGAATAGGGTGTAATGAGTTGGACTGGATAAAACTAGCTCAAGATAGGAATTGGTGGCGTACTTTTGTAGTACGGCAATGCACTTTCAAGTTCCTAGTGCCATAGAGTAGGTAAGTATAAATCACTGGAGACATGTCGTGTGTACAGGATAATTTTTAAGACAAAGTTCATGAATGGCTATTATACTCAATAAAAGTGCACCTACAATTTTCGATTGGAAAAAAAATACGTATAAAAAGAATTTGCTTCAATACGTTAGATGCCCCCCGCAAAAAGTATACTACTGGCAACTATTACCTTTAAAAGCTAGTATTAATATCAATAAAATAATACCAATACAGTTACAATTTATCAATGTATATCACAATATTTTCTAATTTTTATCACGTTTTTTAAATGCCATTTCTACCTTGTTCTCAGTATAGCAAGATAACGTAGAATATTTCTATATTTAACACTGTTTACCAGAAGTCCTTATCGACGATTTATCTCCTGTGTTTCCAGAAAACACAAATAAATGTAAGGTATGATTTCAGAACTAAAGATGGTTTTAAAGTGTTGCCAAGTTACATGCATTGCTTCGGGTATTGAGATTTTGTAACTTTAATTTGAGGGAGTGATCTACAATGTCTATTACCTACCAATATTGAGGTACATTGCAGAAACAAGGGTAGTGAAGGAACAGGATAAAAGTAGAAAGCAGGCGAGTGAAATGATATTTCTGAGAAGTAGAATAGGTGTGACAAAATCTGACAGGATGAGAAATGAGAGAGTAAGAGGAATAGTAAAGGAAGAGCCAGTCCAGGACAGGATAGAGAAGACACGACTAAGGTGGTATGGTCATGTGAGAAGAATGGAGAGGGAAAGGATGACCAGGAGGAGGTTGGATAGGAGGCCGAGAGGAAGACAGATGGCTGAAGGGAGTAAGGAGGAGTGTAGAGGAGAGAGGAGAGGACTGGGCCAAGGGAGAGAGGCGGTGGGAGGAAAGGAGGTAGAGGGAGAGACCCATGCTCCAAAAAGACCCAGCCAGTGGCTGGAAGATGTTCATGATGATGATGATGAATATGAATTATAATGACATCGGAAGAGTTGGCCGTGCGGATAGTGGGATTGACGTTGAAGCTAGTTAACTGAGTTTCAAGCCCAACTAACTAGAAGTCCTATCAATTTTTCATTATCTCTCCAGGCGAAAATGTTGGGGACAGTTACTTTATTTTATTTATTTCTTATTTTAACTTAACAGTGATGGGAAATGCACTTAACGTAAAGAGTTGTGCAGGATGGAACTTTCACATTACGTTACGTTACGTGAAGTGTACCACGTGTAACTATTATCAACCAATAATTTTGCAACCAACGTCAACACGGCTATTTAGTCCTTCATTTGTTCGTTTATGATGTGAAGACGCCTTCTTCGGTATAATCAGTTTTTTCACGTCTCGCAAGCTCTAAAACATTGTAGCCTCTTTTTACATTTTATTTTGTAGCTTCTTTTGTAAGTACTTGCAGCCCAATGAGTTACATTTAGACGCTACTCTTGCACAGTGGACTAGACTGCCGATGACGGGGAGATTGAGGTTAAAATCCTGGTCAGCTATAGTGAGAATGGTTTTCCCTAAATGGTTATCCCCTTTACCTCAACGCAAATGCGTGTACACTTATTATAAATTAAACCTTTCCCCTTCCTAACATATTAGCGTAAATAGTATTCTACCTAGGCGTACAACTCGAACGGGTAGTATGAAACAAATTGTTTTCAAACAGTTCAAATTCGTTGTCTGTGATTTGCTTGGGCGTTCCGTGAATCTTGATTACAACGTTAAGGTTTTTTTTAGAACCACGCTTTACTAACTTTTCCGGTTACATGCCTATTTACTAATTATACTAAAAGAAACGAGGAATTTAGGGGAAGTGTACACGTATTTGCGTGGAGGGAGAGTATAAAACAATTTAAGATAACCCACCCTCACACTCGACATGGATTCGAGCCCCGATCTAGCCAGTCATCAACATACGACAGTGCGATAGTAACACCTTAGACTACGCGAACACCGAAGCAGGTAACGTTAAGTTGATCGAGTCTCGACATTAACTGTCCAACCACCTATGGTAAAAGTATAGATAATTAAAAAAAAACAAATTTTTTTTAAATACCAATATTTTTTAACTCTAAATTTTCATTTCGATACTTTTATCCTTATGAGTACATTCTGGTAATATAAGGTCTGTTAAAAACTATTTCATAACTCAAACTTTTGTATTGCAACTAGAAAGGTAAAAAAGTTATAAGTCTTAGGGTCCATTCCCTTTACCCTGAAAGGTCCGTGAAGTTGGCGGCACCCAGCTATTTTTTGCGAATAGAATATTCTTGTGGCACACTAACATAAGTTTAAAAATTCGTGCCGTTATGGGTTATTCCAGCTTCACGGACCTTTCAGGGTAAAAATATTTAAAACATGAAATTCTGATCAAATGTTATGCTTTTTATTGAGATACATAAAGATATTTACTGAAATAGATATTTTTCTATCGATACAATTACAGCATAGATACTATTAATGAATAAATAGATAGCTACTTTTCTTTCGATATTATATTAGACCCCTTGTGAGCAAACGTTTTCGTTTCGAATCCAAGCGAGGTCGAAGTTTCTTTGATCCTCACGTGTCACCATTGTGCCGATGTTTTATGTTGCAGCGCATGCGCGTTGTTCGTGACATGATTGAGCACCTCTAGTGCGATAGTGGTCAGGATATGCTCTTCCGCAGTGACGTCATATCCGTGCTGCGGTGTTGGGGAGAAACGATTGACTCCCGTTGTGTAGCGACGCGCCAGTCTACGTCCGACGTTTATGAGCGTTAGGACACGTGGTCTCATTCTCTCTCAGAATCAGTTTGTTCCCTGTATCTGTCTGTACTTCTATCTATCTCTCTGTTTGTCCTATCCATCTATTACTCTGTCGTCCTATCTATCTATCTCTCTGTCCGTCTATATATCCCTTTGTTTGTCCTATCTATTCCTCTATCTGCCACCATGTATGTCTTTCTGAGGGTACTACAGCCAACAGGGTATAATGGATTTAATTCAGACTTGATATTTAGATGTGATATGTTCATATGGAGTAACCGTGAATTTGATTCTGGCCCTAAAATTGAGAGTAGTAGCCCATATTTATTAATAGTTTTTGAAAGTTTCATATTTGATCGGAAAATGACTAATGATTTTGTTCAAAACGTGTATCTGGGGAGTGTTTTACATGATGTTAAACGTAAAAAAATGTTATTTTTTATTTGGGATATTTAACGAGCACTCTTTGAGCCGAATGATTGTGATTATTTCCTTAGTATGAAATTCATGTTTTTGTTTTCAAAAGGAATTCCCATTTTTTTCCAGACACCTTAAAGAGTAGTAGGCCTATAAAGAAATATCATTTAATGCATAATAAAATTGATTATGCTGAGATCATGCCAATAGAACAGGATTATATGACCTTGAAGGGGAAATGAAGTTGTTATGTAACACAATGTTTCAGGGGGGAGGGGGGAAGGGGGGAGGATATAATTAGTACGTGTGTTTGAATCGACGTGACTATTTCTTCAGTTCACATTTTCTTGCATGTAAAGGCGTATCAATTAAAGATTCCAGTTTAAGGGGGCTGCCTCGATAGCCGAGATATTGCCAATAACATGTTGCGCTTAGGTTAAATATTGACAAAACCTTTAACAGTACACGAGTTTGTTATTTAATGGGATGAACATAAAACTATTTTCTATGACCCTACAAATCTATAGACTTGAAAATATATTTTAAAAGTTGACGATCTGGTAACTTTTAACCAGCTGTCACTACCACCTCTTCTACCGTGGACGAGGTATATCTGATAGGAATGCTGATGATGATTTCAACAGCATGGCGAAGGGGATATGGTGGCATATTGGGCAATACAATGGAGGTCTGTGGATCCGACACCTTAGCTCAGTCAGTAGCGTGTGTGTCTACTGAGCTAGGGACCCCGGGTTCGATTCCCGACATGGCCGAAAAATGTATCATTGGTGAAATGTGGGCTTACTCTTTCACAGTGATGAATTGACGGCCGGGGGACTGGATGTTGTGCCTGTCCTAGTCTTAAGTTAGATTATAAGGCATACGAAGCTACGACAGTCCTAGCCAGCCAGTGGTGGAAAATATATGGCTTGAATAAAATAGTGACCCAGGCCACAGGCGGGAAACAGTAAATGATGTGAAATAAATTAGAGGTATGTAATTATAAACAGGTTACGAACCCCTGGACTAAACCAAGGTGTCAGATAAACTCGTGATAGTGGCTGGACCACAGGCTCCCACGTCCCAGTTCCGGTCTGACTCATTCTTGGGTGCAGGGGAAATATTTGAAGTAGATAAACGAGAAATCTTGACCAAAGTATAAACAAATATTAGTTAACTCAGGGTTGCCACTATTATTTCTTAACACACATTTCCCAACGATTTACAGGTTTCACAGACACCTCTAAACGCAGGGATTCTTAACCTAGGGTCCATTGGCTTGCAACTTTAGCATTTCCTATGATTAGGCATGTAGACAACAAACCACAGTTATATAAGAAGTATCTGTGACTTTGTCGCCAATAGAAATCACATACATTTTCATTTCCCATTACAGTTGTTCGTAATCTATTTCATACTTTTAAAAATATTATTCTGGGAATGAGTCTATAAGCTTCATCGGACTGCAAAAGGAGTTCATTGGCTTCCCCAGACAGCTAAAGGAGTTCATTGACTTCCCCAGACAGCCAAAGGAGTTCATTGACTTCCCCAAACAGCCAAAGGAGTTCAGTGGCTTCCTCAGACAGCTAAAGGAGTTCGTTGGCTTCCCCAGACAGCTAAAGGAGTTCAGTTGCTTCCCCAGACAGCCAAAGGAGTTCAGTTGCTTCCTCAGACAGCTAAAGGAGTTCAGTGGCTTCCTCAGACAGCTAAAGGAGTTCAGTGGCTTCCTCAGACAGCTAAAGGAGTTCAATGACTTCCCCAGAGAGCTAAAGGAGTTCATTGGCTTCCCCAGACAGCCAAAGGAGTTCAGTTGCTTCCCCAAACAGCCAAAGGAGTTCAGTTGCTTCCTCAGACAGCTAAAGGAGTTCAGTGGCTTCCTCAGACAGCTAAAGGAGTTCAGTGGCTTCCTCAGACAGCTAAAGGAGTTCAATGACTTCCCCAGAGAGCTAAAGGAGTTCATTGGCTTCCCCAGACAGCCAAAGGAGTTCATTTGCTTCCCCATACAGCCAAAGGAGTTCAGTGGCTTCCTCAGACAGCTAAAGGAGTTCATTGACTCCCCTATACAGCTAAAGGAGTTCATTGGCTTCCCCAGACAGCCAAAGGAATTCAGTGGCTTCCTTAGACAGCTAAAGGAGTTCAATGACTTCCCCAGACAGCTAAAGGAGTTCATTGGCTTCCTCAGACAGCCAAAGGAGTTCAGTGGCTTCCTTAGACAACTAAAGGAGTTCATTGACTTCTCCAGACAGCTAAAGGAGTTCATTGACTTCCCCAGACAGCTAAAGGAGTTCATTGACTTCCCCAGACAGCTAAAGGAGTTCATTGGCTTCCTCAGACAGCTAAAGTGGTTCAAAGGTGGCCTCACCAAACATCATGGCAAAAAAAGAAGCGTGAGAACCTTTTATTTAAGTAGTAGTATAAAGAGAGCTATGCAATATGTTTCATCAAAGTGACAAACGTAAGGTCATGCCATTAGTGTTTAGAACGGGCTGATTTGACCTTGATAATGAAATAATGTTTTTATTCAACCCATTGTTTCAGAAAAAAAAGAAAGTGCGTAGTGGAGGGAATAAAATAAAATAATTAATTAAATTGATTTTAGAATGAATGACGTCAGGAATTACAAGGCAAAATAATGGGCACTTTAATCTAGTAAATATCGGCTTCGGTGGCCGCATGGTCTAAGGCGCTACTCTCGCAGTAAACTAGATCACCGATGACGAGGAGATCCAGGTTCGAATCTCGGTCGGGTGTACTGAGGGTGACTTTCCCCTCTCTTCACGCAAATGCGGGCGCACTTCCTCTAAATATAGCCCTCCTTATCTTTAATACCATTCACGTAAATAGTAAATAAGCGCACAGAGGAATAAAGGCCGCTAGCAATAGATACACGTTAAAATTATTGTCTTCCTTGTCAAATATTTTTGTAAAGGTTTGTTTGAAGTAACTTATTTGTAATAGGCTCATTAGAATATTTGCGTTTCCTTTTTTTTAAAGGTCTTGTTGATAGTATGCCTTAATATTTATTCAATAATAATACTGAACTGTCAAACCAAAAATCTCAAAATAAATTTGTCTTCATTTGTGTATATTTAGTTATTTATAGTATATATCTCCTTTTAGAAAACACAAATACATATTTTTTGTGGTCAACATTAATTTACTTTATTATTATTGTTATTTGTAGTTTGTGAAAATATATATCAAAAGTGACAGTTGCAGTTGTCGGTGGTCTTGAGGTAAAGTGTTCGCCTCAGGACCCGATGATCGTGGGTTCAAACCCAGCCGGGGTCGACGGATTTTTCTTGAGCGATAAAAATCGTCGGCCCCAAATCGATTGTGGCATGTAAAATAACCCTGGATGGTATGTGAAAATGCCTGTACCGGCAAAATTGGTAGACTTTTTCGCGCTCGCTCATGGAAATTCTCGTGTGCTGATATAATCAGCAGGTTCAGAAAGTGCACGTTAAATACATCAAATACATTAAAAATGAAAAAAAATGGCATAGAATGATCTGACGTATGATTACGAGAAAGTAAATCTAGTAACTGTCAGAGAAGGTTCTTTCTATGAAATTTAGACTGTAAGAGAACTATCCTACTAATATAAAAGACGCAATATCCTGTAAGAAACATTCCAGACGGGAAATGAGCCCGGGAACCCTTGAATCGATAGGTAAGCGCGCTACCGAATGACCTATATAGGTCCTTTGGTATCGGGCTCGAGATAATGAGCTGACAGATCTTTGTTGATGACTGTACATGATGGCAGTTGATTGCAATGGTACTACAAAAACTGGTAGGGTGGGATGAAGTCGGGAGGGGGAGAGGGGGAGGCCGATGATAGAGAACACTTTCCAGGAAAATAAAATGGAGGGACGCCACAAGGACGAATATGAATGACTTCATCCGAGGGAAGATGAAAATAAGAGAACTGCGACAGTTCATACCGGATACGGAGCGAATGGAAGTGGAAGAACGAGAAATAAAGACAATCGTTAAGTTATGAATCCTCAGAGGCGTGTCGAGAAGACAGGTATAGAGTTGTGAGATGGGGAAACAAAGTTGACTACTCGGTGACTTCGAAAATATTTTGCCAAGAAGGTTGCATCTTAACTTTAGGCAAACTATCAATGTTCAAAATATAAAAAGGGGAGAAAAAACTAGTTCACTTTGCGAGACCTCTTATTTACCCGCTAATAGCACCCCCCTCTTCCACTGACAAGTATAAACACTCACTCCACAATGTGTTACTGGACAGCAATCAAATTTCAGCTGGGAAGTTGCTACATCTGGGGAAATATTACCTTGGTTCACCGTTTTGTTCTTCTTCCCTCTCAGCTTAACTGGCATGTGGTGTAGTCGCGAGATGAAATGGAAATGTATGCTACAAAGAGAGCACGAAAACAGGAACAGACTGCAAAAGAAGAAATGTTAAGTGACGAGCTCGGGAGAGGCGGGAGTAATCTATCTTTGTGTGCCTCTAGTCTCTTTGCCTCAAGGCAATTCTACACACAGAGACATGGACCGATGGCGTCGATACCAAGGAGATAAAGGAGGGAGCCTCGTTCAAGGAGATAAAGGAGGGAACCTCATCCAAGGAGATAAAGGAGGGAACCTCGTCCAAGAAGATAAAGGAGGGAACCTCATCCAAGGAGATAAAGAAGCGAACCTCGTCCAAGATAAAGGAGGGAACCTCATTCCAAGGAGATGAAGGAACCTCGTCCAAGAAGATAAAGGAGGGAACCTCATCCAAGGAGATGAAGGAACCTCGTCCAAGAAGATAAAAGAGGGAGCCTCGTCCAAGGAGATAAAGGAGGGAACCTCGTCCAAGGAGATAAAGGAGGGAACCTCGTCCAAGAAGATAAAGGAGGGAGCCTCGTCCAAGGAGATAAAGGAGGGAACCTCGTCCAAGAAGATAAAGGAGGGAACCTCATTCCAAGGAGATGAAGGAACCTCGTCCAAGAAGATAAAGGAGGGAACCTCATCCAAGGAGATGAAGGAACCTCGTCCAAGAAGATAAAGAAGCGAACCTCGTCCAAGAAGATAAAGGAGGGAGCCTCGTCCAAGGAGATAAAGGAGGAAACCTGTTTCATCTCGACAAAAGAGATAAAGAAGGGAACATTGATTGTATCGAAATAAACATATGTTTTTTTTAAAGAGAATTTCGCTCAATGTGTTTGTAGGGATTATTTAGTCACATGTATTTTTTTTTAGCATCACGTCTTGTTACCCGTTCTTCGAGTTACATGCATATGTACTAAAGGATATGTGTTAAGTATAAGAAAGGCTGAATTTAGAGGGAGTATACCCGCATTTGTGTGGAGAGATAGTGGAAAACCATTTAGGAAAAAATAACACTCAGTACACCGGTGCGGGATTCGAACTCTAATCTCCCGGTCATCGACAGTTCAGTCCATAGCGAGAGTGACGCCTTCGTAGAAGTAATTGATCATTGATTAATATTTTTAAATAGTTTTATATGGTTTATTCATTTAGTGATTTTAATTTTTTTTAATTAGTTTAGTCTAAGCTGAAGATAACTCGAGAGGGCGGTAAAACGTCAACTCACAAAAATCCGCTTCGATGGCCGCGTGGTCTAGCGCGCTATTCTCGCAGTAGACTAGACTGCCGATGACGGGTAGATCGAGGTTCGAATCTCGGTCGGGTGTGATGAAGTTTTTTCCTAAATGGTTTTTTACTCCCCCTTCACGCAAACGCTGGTACAATTCTTCTAAATATAACCTTCCTAATCTCTGAAACCACTAGCGTAATTAGTACATTTATGCGTATAACCCGAACGGGTAGTAAGACACAGTGTTAAAAAATTTCATAAAAAAAGTTGAAGTAGATAAAAAAGACACCTTGTTTTATATTAATCGAGAGTGTGTGCTGTCAAGTGGCAGACATCGTGGTTGAGAAGAATAGAGGGAGAGTGAAATATCACCCCTCCATGAAACTCTGCACTCTCTACATGTGTCGACAACGCGCCACCTGGCAGAAAACTTGTTTTTATGATACTTGTATACCACATCTTGTTTGGAGATCGCCGAGAACGCACCTAGACCTTGTATCAAAAGCGCACAAAGAAAAAACCCACAAATGCACAGTGATCTTTATAATATAACTGGATAGACAGACATCTGTGACTGAACTTTTTGAGCTGCCGCTGTCGTCTGCATACCATTGTGTAAGAAAGAAGAAAACTTTCGGGTATATCTTTCTCTCTTACACACATACAAGGCAATGTAGCATTTTGTCATCGTTCGCTAATTTGATTGAGATACATCAATGTATGAATTATAGGCATAGCTACATATTTGTTAGGACCACAAACTACGGACACAAAGAGTTTGTAGAAGGGGCTTAATTCACGAAACTCACGATACTTGTAGTTTCTGAAAAAATTTACATTTCTTGCAGTGTTGCCATATTGGGCTGAGACTTCAAGCAACGGTTCGTTTTTAATACCCCTACCCCTACCTTGTTCGTTTCTGATTACTACAAAGCAGGTACACATATTAATCCTGTGCGTTTATACTACATAGCTCGTCTTACTACCAATTCGGGCTATCCGCATGTTTAAATTAATGTGGTTAGGGATGAGAAGGTATTATAATCATAGAAGAAATGTACTCGTATTTGCGCAGTGTAAAGTGAAAAACTATTTAGAAGAAATAAAGTATAGTCAGGTGTATGAACCGCTGGCCTTCCCATCAATGGCAAAACAGACTATTCCAGGGATGACAGCTTAGACGGTGTAACCACGAGATCGGCAATGCCAGTCTCCGTGTGTTAAGTTTTTTTTAGCACCGCGTCTTACTACCCGTTTAGGTAATACGCTTATGTAGACCTACTAATTACGCTATTAATGGTTTTTAGGATTAAGAAGGTTATATTTAGAAGAAGTGTACCCACACAATTTTTTTAAAAAACCTCAGTACACCCGACCGATATTCGAGCCCCAATCCCCCCGACATCGGCAATCTTGTTCAACACAAGAGTAGCGCGTTAGACCAAGCAGCCACCGAAGTGGCTCACTTTATAGTGTTATTTTATGGACATTGTATAGAAAGTGATAACTGTATATCACATGACTTGACGTATGAATAAGAGAAAGTAGATCTAGATAGGGGAATCTGTATCAAGAGCGACTTTGTTCTGTGTAAAGTTGGTAGGTGTTATGCACCAGTCACGCACCGCCTAGCACGCATGCGCACAACAGTCGCACCGTGAAAACCGACACCCTTCCCTCTTTTCATTTCCCACATAACGGACATGGCACATGGCGAGGAAACCGGTACCCATACATCACCAGAGGGGGGAGCGAGGGGTACAAGGGTACGGTGTACCCAACCATTGTTTTTATTTATTTAGCACCGCGTCTTATAACCCATTCGGGTTTTACTCATGTGGACTATTTCGCCAATGTGTTAGGGATTAGGAAGATCGAAGTTAGAGAAAGTGTACTCGAATTTGCGTGTAGAGTGGAAAACCATTTAAGAAAAACCACCCCCGGTACATCCGACTGGGATTCGAACTCCCGATCTACGTACCCTCTACACGTCACCAGCAGTCCAGTTTTTTGCTAGAGTGACACCTCTTGGACCATTCGACCACCGAAGCGGGCTAACTTTGATATCATAATCCTCAAAAGTGAATATATATATGTATGCTTATGGTTGATGAAAATATGGCTTAAAACGCTAGAAGAGTCGATCATAAATTCCTAAACGCCAGAAACCAAGTGGGTTTATAACGTTCTTTGGTGGAGCTGTCCAGCAGTAGGAGAACAAACAGGGGAGAAGGAAAATACAAATGACAATACCATTTGTGATGTATTAAATAACATCATTCTATTCACAAAGATTCAACGCTGCTATAACAGTTACCTTTCGTTTCCAGGACATTTAGCTCTCAATGATCAACAGAAATATGTGGATTTTTGTACTTTTCAGAGGGAAAATGTCACCTTTAAAACTACGTTTACAAGTCAATATATGGATAGGGTCATAAAAAAATAGTTTGTTTACAGGAATAAACACACAACTATTCTCTATGACCTATACATAGATATACTTGTAACCATAGTTATAAGTTGACGTTTTCCACTCTGAAAAGTACAAAAATCCACATATTTCTGTTGATCATTGAGAGCTAAATGTCCTGGAAACGAAAGGTAACTGGTATAGCAGCGTAGAATGAATCTTTGTGAATAGAATGATGTTATTTAATAGAGCGGTCACACCAATTGTATTGTCATTTGTATTTTCCTCTTCCCCTGTTTGTTCTCATACCACCAGACAGCTCCACCCAGGAACGTAATGAACATCCTAGGTTTCTGGCGTGTGAGCATTTCTGCTCAATTATTTCAGCGCCTTAAGGTATGTACATCCGCTAACAAAAGGATATTACGCGAATGTAGATAAACGCGACCAAACTGTCCTTGGAGTTCAATTCAAGGCCCTCTATTTCCTTGAACTGTAGATGTTCAAGAAAACTCGGAGCTTCCCTCTAGGTCGGATATTTCTGTGAACGTCAGGGTTAAAAGGGGGGG
>CABFWO010000532.1:142498-219988 GCA_902155825.1 Timema genevievae | reverse complement strand
GGGGGGGGGGGGGCGGACGCGAGGGGAAGAAAGATCCGCCACAAGGGCGCCCGATTCTCCAAACACATTTATCTGAACAGAAAGAAAAGAGAACACGGGGGAGCGCGATGTTTCATTGGCTAATTGGTCTCTTGTAGTTTGGTTTACCAGTGACAGGGGAGGTCAGAGTTCAAATCCCAGCCAAGTGTATTGAGGTGGTCCTTTACTAAAGCGAGGTTTCCTGTAAACATTTCTTCTATTGGTCGCATACCGTGGCAAAGGCTAAGGAGTCAAAATCCTATTATAAAAAAAAACCTTTAGAGACCATTTCGCGATAGATTAACCGGGATATTGGATAAAAATTTACGCTTGAATAGGAAAACATATCCAAAGGCAGTTCATTCTTCATTTGACCACAGTGAAATTTGAATCAGTTTAATATTTTATTTTTTTCCATTTTAAAATTATTAATATTCCATTTTATTGTATTTTTTAAACATGCGGTTGAACCGTTTCATTGGTCTGAATTCCACCGTTTTCTAAATAAGGCCTAGAATACAGAAACCGCACCACGAAGTTACGTTTGGTTCAAGATGTGTCAACTTCCTAAGTTAGGTGTTATCTGTGGGGTGAGATGGGCTCTTAAGACGTCTGGTTCAAGCCGTATTACCTACATAAGTGAGGTATTAAATGTGAGATAAGACGGACTCTTAAGATTAGACTTTTAAGCTCAGTTAGCTTATATAGCTAAGAGTAAGGGTTCGATTCCCAATATGAATGAAATATTTAAAATATGTGAAATTAGGATTTCCCCTGACACAGTTTGTGAGTCATGCTTTTATAAAATTAAATTGTTAAGAAGTGTATTTGCTAGCCTAGCTCGCTAGAGCCGAGTCAGCCTCATGGAAGCTACAACTCTAGGGATTGTTGATAGCGTTCAATTTTTCATAGGCAGGGCCTTATCTGACAGCTAGTTAAGTTACTAGGATCTACTTTCACGTATTCATACGTCAAGTAATGTGAGCCACAGCTGTCAATGTTGATATATTATATTGTCAGTACCAATAAAAATAACACTAATAAAATAGCTAAATGTTATCAATTTTGAAAAAATGTTGTATTTTCTAAAAAGCCCTTTTTTTTATGAAAATTGGACTGTAGCCATTAATCCGTCATTAGAGCGAAACGGGGAAGGGGGGGGGGAGGGTTGGAGAGTTATACATCTCGCAAAAATAAACCAACGGGCGTTGACAAGAAGCATTTAACCTCACCACCACCAAACCCCCCACCCCCCTCCTAAAAGAAAATATTCCAAACGACGAAGGTTCACACCCAACGACCATCTAATTATAATCACATACACACTCGCGAATATTTCGGGGTGTGTGACGTCAGACTAAAGGCGATGAGGGACTAGTAGGGTCGCTGTTATTGCCAGTTGTCGGGGCCAGTAGCAAAACGGATCAGCTGATACAAGAGGGATGGGGGGGGTTCAATGAGACTTGATTGGCGAGTTGATGACATTGTAGAGGCCGGGACGTTGGCGTCCTCTTTGTCAACATCCCAAGTCGTATAGTCGGAGCGACAGATAGAAGACACATTTTTTTGAAAGATGGTAGGTGATGTAGTGAAATGGAGGAAAAGTTTAATGTTTTTACAATTTTTATAGCAAAACTTTCTTTGTTAATAAATCAAATATTGCTTCAGTACAGACATAATTTAATTTTCTTCACAAGGCTTGTTTTATTTAATTTTTGTGTGTGGCATAACTGACCGGATGGGTACAAGACATCCAGTTCTGTCGTCTGTGCCTCCTATTCGCCGCTCTGATCGCTGACACGGAACGTTGTCCAGGGTACACCGTGGGAGGTTACCCGCGATGAGATGATGTGATAATAGCGAATATGGAGGTGTAGAGCCAGGAGTGAGCTTAAACCTAATTTACCAACCCCTGGTGACCGTTGGGATAATTCCCCTTAAGAGAAAAATACCAAAGGAACCAGCCGGGAATCGAGCACAGGACCCCTTGGGTCGTAGCCAGCTGGACTGAACATTACACCACGGGGCCTGATTACTCACAAGATGATATCAGCAGTTATTTAATATAATATGTCATGAACATAGTGACATTAGATAAGAAACTTTTTAAATTAAGAGAAAATTTTGTTATTAAATTTCAGGACACCCTTAACAGATATTCAACTATTACGGTTGATATCACCGTGTGAAGGAACTTAGGCTCTATGTTTATACTGGAGCAATATTTGATTTATTTTGACAAAAAAATTTTTTGGTATAAAAACAACAAAAACTGACCGTTTCTCGCGTCTCCTACATCCCCACCTTAAGGGATATATATATATATATATATATAAGCACTGCGTCTTACTACCCATTCGGGTTACACGACTTGGTAGCCTAATAATTACTCTAAATGTGTTAGGGATGGGGAAGGTTGAATTTAGAGGAAGTGTACACGCATTTGCATAGGAGGGTGGGAAACCATTAAGAGAAAAACCATCCTTCGTGCACCCGACAGGGATCGAACCCCGGTCTCCCCGTCATCGGCAGTCTAGTCTATTGCGCGAGTGACGCCATGCGGCTACCAAAGCGGGTTTTTAAGGGATAGAAACATAAAACTGTAGAATAGCTATCAGTTATAAAATGTCAATAAATTATAATAATAGCTGTCAAATAAATAAAAATTGCAAAATCTATCGAACGTGGATGTTTAAGGATACATTAGCTTGGAGCATGAATAGGTACATGAAACCAAGGACTATTTATTATTATTTAAGGTATTTAATGTAACTTTATGAACCGACTGATTATACCAGAACAATATTTTAAAAACTAACTTAAATCTAGAAGAGACACAGCATCCAGCTATAAATTCATCAGTGATTAAAGGTAAACCCACATTTAACTAATGCTTAATTTTTCAACCATGCCGGGAATCGAACCCCGGGGCCTTTAGCTCAGTATATAATGCCTATGCTACCAAATGAGCTAAGGCATCGTAGAAGGATATATAGTTCCTTTTTTTTAAGTCAGATAAGATTTTTCCTCCATAACGACCATACTATAGTTATTTTACGTGGTTTATTAGGTGTAATTGACTTGTACTTTCTGAACCAAGTGATTAAATCCGCAGGACACCTACAAACTAGTTTGGTTACACAAGTGACACAACAACCGGTTCCCAGGCCATTAATTCAACAAGTGTTGTGACAGAAGAAAATATGAATTCCATCATGTTACGTGTTTTTTTCTGTCGTGTCACGAATCGAACCCGTGTCTTGTAGCTCAGTTGCCAAGAGCTAAAGAGTCGGACGATGGTTAGATATATCGATTACAAAGTATAGGAGATTCTAATATGGTTGAGTATTTTGTGTATGACGCTTGAGAATGGTGTTGAGTGTTGCTGTCCATGGATTAAGTTCCCCTAGAATTCCCAATAGGAAAAAAAGCATACAGGAATTTTATTTTTATACACTAACCCCTCCCTCCCCTCTTCCCGGCCCACCCAAGGATAACAAATCTATTTTCATACAGTCACACGTCAAGCCATGTGTTTTGTAGCTGTCACTTTCTGGCAAACGTGAGATAAATCGCCCCTCGTCAAGAAAAGTGACACAACTAAAAAATCAGCAATTTTGAGTCAAGACCAAAGGGAGATACACATCATCCAGTAAAAACCGGCATCTGTAATTCCAAATATGACCGCCAGAGGAAAGGGCGCCCATGTAGGTTTTCCAAACGAGGGGCGGATTGGAGTCCCATCTGCCGGGGATGCAATAGTTCTGAGCTATGAATTTCATAGGCGAGTTTCACGGAAAAAAAAAGTTCTAAAAAAATATCATTTTCATCTCTGTTAACTCGAATATTGATGATTCAAAGTTATTAATAGCAAATTGGAGCCAAATCCCAAATACACGATTTTATTTTTTCATAAAAACAAAAACAAAAAAGAGTATATATTGCAGAGTGATAAGTGGAGCTTTGCCCTCCTTATCACCTATTTATGGGCGCCCATGGTCAGAGGATAGGAGCGTCAATTTTTTCTTGATCCGATTTAGCACTTATTTCACCATGAAGTTAAACAGTGTCACTTCCAAGCTGGAACAATAAAGTCTATGTTTGTCGGAGAATAAACCGACATATATTTAACAAAAGTTAAATGAGTCTCAAATAAAGAAAAACTAACTAAAATGAGCAAAAAAAGTGATACAGGTGTTAGTAGAGTGTCACAAATAATAAACTATACATTAAGTTGTGCAAGAAAAGTGACTAAACTCAAAGTGTATATAATATGGACTTTACTTTTAAAAAATTTAGGGATGTATAGAGATTTTTCTCTAATTTTAAATGAATGTTCACTATTTTCATACAATTTTTATTTTTTTCGTGTTTTTGCCTCTTTTTTAAAAAATAGCATTTTTTTTCAAGTTGTGACACTTTTCTCGGAGGAGTGCGACATTGCGCGATCTCCATATGAAGGTGTT
Source organism: Timema genevievae (assembly GCA_902155825.1). Lineage (NCBI taxonomy): Eukaryota > Metazoa > Arthropoda > Insecta > Phasmatodea > Timematidae > Timema > Timema genevievae. The sequence continues at coordinate 215,504 of CABFWO010000532.1, read as the reverse complement.
TTTTTTCTGTGCGCAGGTCAGAGTTTGTCGACTAAACATTCCTGGCAGTGTCGGTACTGTGATAGTTTTCTAGGGTTGGGGCATCATGTAGGTGCGGTTACTACGGCTCAATGAGATGTGATGATGATTATGCGGTACCAGTAGACGTTTTAAACATAACTTAAACCTAACTAGAACCAAACCTTGTAAGCCCTAGAAAAAAAATATGCCCTTCGGGAAATATACTTATGGTATCACCGGGAATCAAAGCAGGGACTAATAGTTTAGAAGACAGGAATGCTGATAACTAGACCAAGAGGCCAACCCGTTTGTAGGCTTATATCTTCTTAAGGCTTCTCCACTGGGAACTTTAATCCTTTACAAAGTCTCAACTTAGCGACTACAGACTGCACACGGCCGACTAACATTAGCTCAGCAGTGTATTCACATTGTACAGGATGAGACAGTAAGTGTTGACATTTAATAACACTGTCTCGTTACTATTTAACACTACTAAATTCTTAAAATAATAACAATAGATTGACCATTTTCTACATACTTTGAATTATTCATTAGAAAAATATCCTTAAGATAGCCACAATCGTATGCAATACATTGTTGTGTGCGCTTATAGAAGCTTGTCTCTTGTTTTGTTTTTATAGCACTGCATCTTGCTACCCATTCGGGTTTTAAGCATATGTACTAATTACAATAATTGTTTAGGAATTAGGAAGGTTTGAGAGGAATTGCACCCGCATTTGCGCGGAAGGAGAGGGGAACATAATTTAGGAATAACTACCCTCAATGCACTCGACCGGGATCGAACTCCAATCTCCCCGTATTTGGCATTTTAGTCCAACCCTAGAGTAGCGCGTTAGACCACCGAAGCGGGTAATGTCTATTGTTGAATAGCTTCAACTTCCACAACAATCTTTTCTTTGAGTTCACGAATTGTGTTTGGGAGAGTCGTGTGGACATGGCAATGGTTCCTGGGCACCTCGTTTCACGATTTGGGGACATCGCCCTCGCCACCACGCTCAACAGTATTAACAGCTCCGGACTTTTTCTTGCGAGGTGAAAGATGAACCAATCCAACAAGAGACATTGCGCAATTTTTTTTATTAAATTCTCTGAAATTTTCCTGTTTTCTTCGACATCAAAAAATTCCCTGACTTTTTCCTATTTTTGATTAAATTCCCAAGCATACTCCTGTTTTCTTCGAAATAAAAAAAAATTCCCTGACTTCACCATGAATTTGCTAAAATTAAGACGACTTATCTCTCTTCTGAGGATGGTTTTGCAGTTAAACATCGCTGAAAACTAGGATTCGCGTTACTAACAAATTACTGATAGTTACTGCTCTCGCTAATAGTTTAGTTTAACAATGCGTCTCACTACCCTTTCAGTTTATACACACATGTACCAATTAGGCTAGTGTTTTAAAGATGAGGAAGGTTACATTTAGAAGAAGTGTACCCGCATTTGAGAGGAAGGAGTACCACCTTCAATACACCCTACCGGAATTTGAACCCTTGATTTTCCCGTCATCGGCAGTCAAGTCTATTGCGAGAGTGATGGCTTAAACCATTCGGCCACCGAAGCGGGTCGCTAATAGTCGCCATAATAGTTGGTAATGGTCGACTTGTACAGAATTAACTACTTAATTACGCACGGAAACATCACTCTTGTGTACGGGGTGTAATGTAACGACAAATGGTAACGATTAGCACCGCGGGCACATAGTGTTTACTATTCACGACTTGGAACACGAGATTGATTGCGTCACAAAATACATTGGATGAGAAGTGTGGGTTTTTCCCCCGTAGCTATTTACAATTCATCGCACAAAAAACTTGTTGAGAAATGACCCGAGCAAAATGACTGAAAATGACCAAGTTTTTCATAGGGGTTGATCTAAGCAGATAATTTGTTTAAATATGTAGGCCCATATAGCATGTACACGGGATTACATACTTAGCCAATGGGTGGTCCTTAAGGTGGGACGGAAGAGGACGCGATAAAAGACGAGATTTTTTGCAGTTTTTATGGCAAAACTTTTTTTGCTAAAATATTTTAATTTTCTTCACATGTTGGTATCAACAATTCCCCCAACACTGGCCAAAGGAATAAAAATATCATTAGCGTGTGTATGTGTGGGAAGCAGCGGGAAACTGTTGCACTCCACGACATCCCTGGTATATTTACTTTCTCACAGATAGAGCGGGCAGGCGTCACTAACCAGCAAATGGTGCGAGTGTGCGTTACTCCGTATGAATAAGATAGCAAATAAGTACCAACCTTCGGGTTTTAGAGTCACAATATATATTTATTTATATTATTTTGATTATTATTAGCACCGAGTCTTACTACCCGTTCGGGCTATACGGACTTACACTAATGTGTAATGGTAGGGTGATTGTGAGATGAAATGGAGGACCTACAGTTTAACGTGGAATCCGAACCACGGTGGAGGCCTGGCATTCCACACGTTCACAAGTTGTGATTAATACACGTCTTGTCAGAGGTGAAGGAAGGGTTTGGCAATCAGATAAATCTGTGCCAGAACCGAAGATTGAACCCCGGACCCTCAGCACAGAAGTCTGACACCTTGCCCCTATACCACCAGGACACCCTAAATAAACATAGTATGTTCTTATAATCATCTGTATTTGGGATTGAATCAGGGTCTGTTTGCAGGCCTTGCCACATATATTATTACCCTTTTAAGTCCTTCAGAAATTTAGCCTAGTTGATAAAACATCAGCATTTTGATAAAAAGATCCAATTTCTAAAAATGTCAAGAAAGTTTTTTTATCACCACGGGTTACTTACTACCTGTTCTGATTATACGTATATAATGATTTGTGATTATTTGTTATTTAATTATTTTTTTCAAATTTCTCGAATTTTCGAGATTCATAGTTAACTATCGAGATAAGATCGATATTTTTTTCTTCTTGTGTTTTCTAGTTTTGCACATCCCTAGTAAGGAGTGTTAGTAGTCTGCCGGGGTAAACTCTTCCCGTCCTACCTTGGGTGGCCATTTCTGTCCGGCGCACGCGCAGTTCAACGAGGTCTACTACATAGACAATTCAAACAACCGCCCAAGAATAGTACCGTGATTTGAATACTCATTAAGATCATCTCATACTTCCTCCTTTAAAAAAGTATCTAAAGGCGTTAGAATAGTCTCTCAGATATTATTGATCGCCAGAAACCAAAGTGTGATTATAACGTTCCTGGGTGGAATTGTCTGTCAGTAGAACAAACAGCGGAAGATGAAAACACAAATGACGATACAATTTGTGTTGTGACGCTCCCTTTTTTTAAAATTATTTATCACCGCGTCTTACTATCTGCTCAGGTTATACGTACAGTATATACAGTGCTCGAAATGGGAAATTTTAACAAACGGAACGCTAACAACTAAAAACCAATAATTCCTTAATCTATTTTACAGCACGTAACTATTACATTGGTAGAACCTACTGCATTGTCTATAAAAATTCAATAAGTTGCATGCTAACCATGCCAGTTTAATTGAATTTCAGTAAAATGAATATCACATTGCGGTTTACTATACTAATCTAATTCATTGTTAATTACAATTAATTTGGATCTATTTTGAAACAAAAATATACTGCCATAGTGAAACAATATCCTATATTAAACTATGTAGGTAGGCACTAGAAACCATATAATATCAATTTTTAACTAAAATATTTTATAATCAAATTCAAAACTAATTATTTTCAGCATAAGAATTAATAATTAGATCATGTTGACATTAAAATATAAACATTACATTGTTGTTAGCATTGTTGTCTCGCATCTCTTTCATTCTTGTGGAAAATAAGAAACTTGAAACATCGAAACATGTAATTTGTATGGAAAATACTTGACTGAAATAAAGTGAATTACAATGAGATAAATATGCATGCTAAAACATTCCCCAATCACAAAATGTTGCTACAGAAGAGGCAAAATATGGCACCAGAAAATTTGAAAATTTCTTTGTTTTACATTGTTATGAAAAATTATGAGAATGTTAAGAATTATTTTTATTATTTAATCCATATGAAAATTTTTGTTTTAGCGTAAAATGTTTTGTAACAAACACCCCTCATTAAATTGGCAGAAACAACCAAAGCCCTTTCTCACCACCATCATCATCATCAACAACCGTTTCCAGCCTGTAGCCGGGTCAGTTTAGTAAAATGCCTCCATCTTCCTCTATCCTTCCACCATTCTTCCTCCTTTAATTTCTTCCATTCTCTTCCTCTCACTTGAACACTTTCTGTTATCTGCTCCTTCCATCTCTTTCTTGGCCTCTCATGCGATATTTTTCCTACATACTTCATCTCCATAATTCTCTATGGCAGCCTCTCCTCCTCCATCCTCATTACACGCCCATACCATCTCAGTCTTGCTTCCTCTACTATCTCATGTACTCCCTGTACTCCTATTCTTTCCCGAATAACTTCAATCCTAATCTTGTTTATTCACGTGACAGCTAGAGTATAGGTTTATTTTGGCCAACGGCTTACTAAGTCTGTCGTGGTAAAGCCCTCTCTATTACGTGCAAATTTTAATTTATCGAAGTATTATTTCGAGCCATACCAGGACAGTGTTTTTTTTTACCCCCTAATATTGCCATTATTACCTGCGTGGTGGAATTTAGAATGTATTTACAATAAACTATATAGAGAAGTAGTAAGATCTGGGTTCGTTCAGACTAGAATATAGATATTTTGGCGTTCTAGTGTGCAGGCGGAACGCTTTAAACTTGTGTATCAACCGGAACGGCGTTCCGGCCCAATTCGAGTACTGCGTATATATATACTAATTACGTTGGGTATGAGGAAGGTTAAATTTAGAGGACGTGTACTCGCATTTGCGTGGTGTGGAAAACTATTGAGGAAAAATCCCGCTCAGTACACCTGACCAGGATTCGAACCCCGATCTCCCTGTCATCAGCAGTCTAGTCTATTGGGAGTGACGCCTTGGCTTATACCATTTGACCATTGAAGCGGCTTATAATTTATCAATAGGACTACATTTATAATGAAGGGAGCTTGGCGGTCTAGGGGTAAGGTGTCAGATTTCTGTGTAAGGGGTCCAGGGTTCAAAACCCGGTCCCAGCATAGATTTATATTATTACCAAACCCTTCCTTCACCTCTGGCAAAGTGCGGACTTTCACGCTTTGTGAATGTGTGGAACGCCAGGCCCCCACCGTGGTTCGGAACCCACGTTAAACAATGAAAATATAATACAAGTCTTTGAAATTACCGGAAGAGAAATAGTTTCCTGTCATTGAATAATGTTATATACGATTTTTAAATTTTAGGAAGAAACTTTGAGAAATACAAACATATTTTTTCTCGGTCAACATTGATAACATTTTATTGTATTATCAGCGTTATTTTTTAGGTATTGATAATATCTATAAAAAAGCGACAGCTCCAGATAACAGGACTTAACGTATGAATACGTAGAAGTAAATCTCGTAGCATTCCTAATCGTCAGATAGGTTCTCTCTATTAAAAATGGACTTCACCATTAGCGGGCGGGTTATTTTCAATTTTTTTTTGACATAATTTGCCACCTATTAATTATAATAAGAAAAGATAAGAAAAACATTCTACACAGAAAGAAGTATTTGACAAAATGTTACCTATAAGAAAAATAATATAAAAAGGTAAACGTGAATAAAATACCTAGAATCTATATTCGTAAGAAAAAGTTTAGTCCATAATATTTTATGTATCAAAGCTTCGTATGATATTATTTCTACGTCCTTTTAATAAACAGTAGAAATCTGTTGCAAATTAAATGTGAAAATGAAGTTTATATTTTGAAACGCGTTCTTAAGGGGGCTGCCTAGGTAGCTGATATATTACCAAACAGATGGTGAGTTTAGGTTAAATATTGATGAACACAAAACTAGTTTATATTACCCTATATACCAATAGACTTGTAAATATACTCTAAAAGCTTAAGTTTTCCACTCTAAAAAAATCCACATATTTTGATTGATCATTAAGAGCCAAATGCCCGGGAATAGAATGAGGTCATTTAATACAACACGAATTGTATTGTCAAATGAATCCCCCCTCTGCCGGACAGCTGCCCCCCTCCCCCGGAACGTTATAGATCCACTTGGTTTCTGGCGTTTAGGAATTTCTGATGACTATTGTACAGCCTTAAACATAGGTCTAACCATTTAATTATTTTTTTTACGGTAGCAATAGGATACTAAGTGACTCTAAAAACTGTTTCTAACTATGATAATTTGCAAGGAGTGCGCGCACACATCTTACGACATTCTCTGCTACATCGGCCCCTACCTACTGCAAGACACAGCGCATGGCAACTGGATTGCTCGTATCGAACAAGTTGGATCGGATTAGCCTCCATTGTACCTTCTAAAACCTAAATTAAGTAACCATGGAAACAGAAGATCTATAATGAATTAACACAACACCTCACAATACAGATAAATTAGGGTTGTAAAGTGGTTTGGATTTCATGGGGGCTTACCCTTAAGCCTTTTTTCTAGAAACAAAAAAAATATTTATTATGCCAAAAACACTTCTACACAACGTTAATAATTAAGATTAATTATAACTTATAGATAACTTGACATCTCAATATGATGATTTTCTGTTTATTGTATTATATAGCCTACAATAGCTAACAAAATTTTGTGTCGAAAAAAAAATCTCACTCGTATTTAAAGATATTGATTATTACTTCCTTCCACAAATTTGTCATCTGACATTGTTGGGGAAAACAACTAATATTTTGTTGGAAGGTTTGATTTAGTTGGGTAATAATTTAATTCATGGCATACAAAGTGATATCTTCAAGCCAATTATATTCATAAAGATTAAATATGTGTTTTAGTGTATTATTTATTTAATTTGTTGTTTAGTGTGTTTTTGTTTATTAAGATGACTCTACTGTAACAAAGAATTGTAAGGCTCTGTTATTCATTTTTAAACATTGTTGAGAAATATGGCGGAACACTCTAATGTCGAGTATTGGACTATTTCTTGTATGATACACTATACCAATAGGCGTTATTACAATAATGTCTAGTGTTTCTGTGTGATTTATGATGTTCGTTAATACGATAGTGTACTTTTCGTAATAAACTTTTTTTTTTCAAAAGAAGGCGTTTTCGTGATGGACCCCGGATTTACAGTTGTGCGCAAGAAATGAGATACAAATGAACGACTGCGATAGGGCTAGAAAAAGAAAGGAGGGTGGGGGAAGAGGAGGGAGTGACTCACCCAACAGTAGAAGTTTAATGTCTTTGGCCGCTTGCAATTTATCTTCTTTCAGGTTTTTTTCGATTTGCTTGCTCCTGAGCTGGGCTGCCCGCTCCTCGGCGGACTGGCCGCAGCCCATTTTCCGGCCTACCTCCTTCACAAACGTGGCTGCGGTGTTTTTAAAAAATAAATAAAAACTCAGAAGAAGGTAATCGAATTTTTTTAAGGGCGGGCTCCTCAAATCTTGCAACGGAATTTAAAAAAAATCACAACCACTGTCACAGACGCGAGGATTTGTTGTAAATGAGGAATCTTTGCGAAACTTCCTTGTTTTTCTTTAAAGGAACGTTTACCACTTACAAAAAAAAAAGGTTCCTTTTCAACCTAACAAAAGGGTAACTTTCATAATATCACAGTTCAGTTTTAAAGTTACATTAAAAAAAAAAGACACTTAACTTTCACTTCGATTAAAGATAAAGATGTCCGAACCGCCGTCAGAGTAAATAGACTGATAATTGAATCCGCCGCCTTACAGTGCGGCAAGCAAGAATCATCGTAGACGAAAAATAAACAAAAACTTGTGGAGTGTGTCGTTCCCGGAGCGCTTCTGAGTTCTAGCGACTGTGACAGGAGGTTTGAACGATTGTCGTACTGCGCACGCGCAATAAGACGCCGGCCCCGCTCCGAACGCTTTTTATCAAACCTACACGGTATACAGCGTTCGGTTGAAGGGGAACGAAGGAGGGGGTATCAAAAGATGGAGGAAAGGGAGGGAAATGGTTAAAAAAAAGTGTGTAAGGGGAGGAAAGAAGAGTTTTATAAAATATATTCTACGTTTACGTACACGAACTATGTTATATATTAAGACGTGGAAAATAGTAACTAATATTATTATGTACAGTCGGGTCAAAAACCAAAGATTATATCATATAAAGTGCTTTCATTAATTTTTATTTACTATCAATATTTTGCCTTTTTACTGATAAAGTATTTTGTGACATACTACGCATTAATATGAATTTGTTCCCTCACCTTAGCCCAGTCAGTAACGTATCTGTCTGCTGAGCAAAGGGTCTTGGGATCGATACCCGGCATGGCGTTAAAACATTTTTAATGGTGAAATGGAAATTTATTGATTTATAGTGAGGAATAAATTACCAGGGGTCGGGCGCTGTGTCTGTTTGGATTTAAGTCAGTTTATAGGTCGTGTGCTGATGGTTGATACCATTGGAGAATCATCCCAGTTGTGAACAAGCGGCAGGTATAGTAATATATTATTATTATTATTATTAGCACCGCGTCTTACTACCCGTTCGGGTTATACGCACTTACGCTAATGTGTAATGTAGGTTGATTGTGAGATGAAATGGAGGACCTACAGTTTAACGTGGAATCCGAACCACGGTGGAGGTCTGGCATTCCACACATTCACAAGTTGTGATTATTACACGTCTTGTCAGAGGTGAAGGAAGGGTTTGGCAATCAGATAAATCTGTGCCGGGACCGAGGATTGAACCCCGGACCCTCAGCACAGAAGTCTATAGTAATATAATATGTGGAAAAATCATAAGTTTAAAGGTTAAAATGTAAAAATTGGGTTTTTGCAGAAAGATATATGGAAATATCTGGTACATTGGCTAAATTTTTGAAAAAACATGGGTCCAACAGGATCGTCAATAATTTGGTTGGAAACTTGAGTCCATCTTAAAGTAATTTAAAATGCTCTAATAGGCCTACATATATGCGTCGCTAGTTCTTATTTATTGGAAAGAGGGGAGGGGGGGGGGTCAGATTTAATCAAGTCCTTACACAGTTTTTTTTGGTAGAAGGGGTGAGGGGAAGGGGTATTTGCAGTAGGTCGTGGTGACGTCCCTGAGTTGAGCTGTCAATATATTTTTTATATTAAATATTTTATGGAGCATTTTGAAGTGTTCTAACATATAATCCAGTTTGTAGCTGTTGGGAAATTTAATAGACTCCAATAAGTTACAATCCTAGACAATGACGAGGAACAAAAGACTATATTACTATTCATACTTTCTGAAGATGGGAGTTTAAGCCTCCTTTCTCTGCCACGGCCCTGTAAATAACCAATTTTCCCTTCACATTAAAGAAAAAACTATCTTTTTTACCAACTGAATAACAAATATGTGATTAGATAACTTATTTAACTATTATATTAATCATAGAGATAAATTACCTTAATCATTAATGCTTTGATCCAAACGTGGATCTTTTTTCATTTTTGTGAATAAAACAGCTCACTGTTTCTATTAGGGGTATATCAATACTATCCAATACTTCTTTGTGCACATGAGACCAAATGAACGTGATTTAGTCGTTTTTATCTCATACTTGATCTCAAGTAGGTTTTTAGTCTACGCAATTAACTAAAAGTTCTTTCTGCCTCACAAGATGAACTTACCAACACGAGTAGTAGACGAATGAACGTTTCGACATTTGAAAACAAGTTCTGTTCATCAAGGTGTGTGTGGCAGTGTACTCAGTAGTTGGTAGTTGAAAACCAGGGATGGGATTGGTTAAATAAAACTATTTTGTGACACTTATGAAAATCAACGGATTTATGGAGAAACCCGTTGATATGGCAACACAAACTGGAACTAATCACTGAAAATATTGAGGAAACACAAAAGGTATAAGCTAATTCCTTCTAGGTAAACGGAAGGTTTGGGAAGAAAAAGGAACTTTTCCCAAGACAAATATAAATTGTTAACTAATAAGTTAAGCTGCAACATATATATACCATATTATTAACAATAAGTTATACTCGCATTTTTAATATTGAAATTGACTTATTTACATCCCCACTGTGAGAACCAGTTTTTCCCCAAATTCAGTACTTTATTAAAAGTTTCCTAACTCATCAGATTATTGGTGGTGGGGGTGGGGTCCCCCTTCCCCCCCCGCTAACGATGCCCGTGGGCCTACATGTTTTGAGTGGAAGCTGTTATAAATTTTATAAGATTCCAATATGTTACAAATTCCAGGTCCGATTTTCCCAAGAAGGAACTTTAGAAAAATACAAACTTTTTGTGGCCAACATTGATAACATTTTACTATATTATTAGTGTTATTTTATAGGTATTGATAATATCTATCAAAAGTGACAGCTGCAGATACATGACGTATGGATGCATTAAAGTCTATCTAGTAACTTTTATAGCTGACAGATAATTCTTACAAATAAATTTGACTTTGACGAGGAATACAAAATTACATTACTAATTAAATCGGGTGACCGCCTCTGTGGTTTAGTGGTCAGAGTTCCTGGTTACCGATCCAGAGGTACTGGGTTAGATTCCCTGTGATCTCAGATTTTTCTGTGAAGCAGTTGGTCTGTAACGGGGTGAAACTCAGCCTCGTCAGGACAAATGAGGAGCTACTTGAATAAAGAAGTAACTGCTCCGGTTTAAAAAAACAGAGCTTAACGGTTGGAGGGTTAGTTGTGCTGACAGCGTGATACCCTCTATTCACATATGTTGACACTATCCTCGCAAACGGCGGCGGCCGCTCGGTCAGTATAGCTAGCTTGCAGGCTGACGCCTGGGAGGTTAGGGTGCGGGAAGGGAAGAGGTTGTTACTCCTGGAATCGGATGTCTACGCCAAAACTGGGGATGGTGACTTAAGGTAATATTTAATCTTCTTCCTAGTGTATTTGTTTTTTAAGTACAAGTAGAACCTACACATTTTAAGAACTACAAATAAATACAATACACTTGATACAATTACGAAGCTTAAATATCTTTCAAGTATAACCAAATACAGGTTCGTACCTAATAATTTACTTCGGGTGGAAAGGGGGAGGGGAGGTTAAGGTTACGGGCCATACAATGTATGAAGGCTAAAATTATCAGGATAACTTTAAATATGTACACTTACACGCTACGGTGACCGAATGGTCTAAGGCGCTACTCTCGTGTTAGACTAGACTGGTTATGACGGGGAGATCGAGGTTTGAATCTCGGTCGGGTGTATTGAAGGACTTCTTATAAATATAACCTTCCTAATGCCTAAAACCATTAGTGTAATTAATTAGTACATAAGCGTATCTAAACCGAAAAGGTAGTAAGACGCTATGCTAAAAAAATAAAAAAATGTACACTTCGATTGCAATGAAGGGTACGATATCAAGTTTACCTTGCAAGGTTTCACTATGGCGTAACTTACAAGATAGGACCAAAGTATATGACAAGGTTATGATTGTGAATGGAATGTACAATGATATCTTATTTAAAATCAGGGCCGGTCTAAGGCAAAAGTTTTGTATGTGCAAAACTCACATTTTGCGCCCTCCACCCCCTATCTGAAAAAACTGTGGAGAATACTATAGATGGCAATTTTAGAACTAGACCCTATGTATACCATTTTTAATGTTCTTTCCCAAAAATGTTACACATCTGAGATTGTCTTTCCCCAAAATTCGGGAAATATGTTCCTTCATAACAGGATCGAATTTTGCAATCAACTCTACAAGCCCGAGAAAGTTTCAATTGTTTTTGCTGTTGAGGGTTTCGTGAGTTCCTCGAAAAGTCATGTTGTGTTGGGCAAGGAACTGTATGATGGCAAGATCTCTAGTGAGGACATTTTTCTGTCGGTCTTTTTCCTGAGCAATTTATCTTTGATTTTCGTCATCCTTTCTGCTTCAACTAATTTTTCGTAGCATTTTAAGTGGTTAGGACGTCTCATGTTGGGAAAGAGTTTTTCCGATGTGCCTTCAATCACAGTTTCCATTTTCATCAAATAATGTAGTTCTGGTGAATGCCGTGTTAAATACCTTGCGGAAAAAAGTATAAACTTTCCTTAGACTGGGAATACATTAGCCATCGTCTTTTAATTTTCTCGCCGTTGGAAGCAAGCCGATAATAAAATACGTTGGAAAATGATATTTTTGCACCGTCTCTAGGTTAGCTGTATAATACTGTTGAGGTTGGTCCTTGAGAAATAATAAAATCACGTTCAGTTGTGCTTTGCACTTTGGGCAAACTAGCTAGATCTTTCAATTTGTCACATGAATTATTCATTTCTTGGATTGTATCAGTCACATAACTCTTATCACTGTGATCGGTAATTTTCGTGGTGTTAGAATCATCGGCATTAGTATTTATTAAATCTTCTGAGCAATCTTCGTCCTCCTCTGAGTGCTGTTTCAACAGATGATCATTGTTAAATTGAGTTTAAATTTCAATTTCACTTTCACTTTCTTTATTAGTGCTTACCTTCATTAAATAATTACAAATTAGTTTGGTACTTGACTTAATTTCTTGTAACGCTTTTGTTTTCCATGTTCTATTTTCGGCTGCAGAAAGTTTGGAAAACATTTTAATAACGGTTTAAAAAAATATATTTAATATTATTAAAAAAAACAGAAACTACAAAAAGTAAAAACATAATAATGACAGCAATACAGCATACGACACAATACACTTCACAGAGTACAGTACCTACTAAAAAGGTTAGCACCAAAATAATAATTGAAAGCAAAACTTAAGAAAAATTTCACAGAACACCATATAAACTAAAAATAATAAGTAGCAAATTGCAACACGTCGAACTATAAATAAAGTGAGTAAGCGAGTGTCAATAAATCACTCGCACGGAGGTTAGGTGACTGACTGACTGAGAATTAAAACTAACATTACACCTAACCCCCATCTCCTGTCGCCCACCAAAGGTACGGCCTAGGCCTAGCTCATATATCGTACAGTCTCGACCCGGCAACTAGTACAGTCCCGTCACCAATGTAGTCGACAAGGTACGTCACACCGAACAACCTTCAAAATGTATTTACTTTGTTAATGTATTCTAATGCAATAATTTTAAATAAAAAAGTACTCTGTTTGGCATGGATGTAAATATTAATTTAAGAAATAAGCATTATTCTTACAAATTACTTTCTTTAATTATACTTATAATTTCCCAGATAAAAACAAAAAATATTTATTTTTGTGTTATTTTGGCGCCCCCCTGAATTGTTTGTGTGCGCGGTTGCACACGTAGCACACGCCTTAGACCGGCCCTGGTTAAAATGTTATAAATACATTCGAAACACTTTCATGTTCTCTATATTGAGGCAATAATACGTCAAACGTTTAAAGTTTTTATTAAAATTAATTGCAATTTCTTGAGAGCGGGGGAGAGAGGAGGGGGGGGGCAAATACCCTATTCCATCCAACCTACTGCCTTTCTTAGGTGACTGCCCGGGTGGTGATTAAAAAATAAAATATGTACAATTCATTTACCCTAAAAGGTATTAAGTTCACCTTGACGGATTACACTACAGGTGTAGGTATATTATAAAGTAGGGTCATCCGCCATAGTGTGAATCGTAAAGGCAAGAACACTACTTTACAGAATATGAAGGCACAAAACGTGGACTAGCAAAACTTTTAGGTTCGAAATATTACGCCTCATCTCCTCCATTAAAAAAATCAATTAGGTCATAGCTTGCTTCACCTTTTGCAAATATACCGTATTTTATGTCTTTCGCAAGGCTTTGTGACGTTTTATGTACCACGGTAAAAAAAATCAATTATGCCGGTAGTATTCATTTTCGATGTCAGAGTGCTCTGGACGTAGTCGTACACACTAAATGTATAGTCTGAGTTGACAAAAATAAATAACTGTAAAGTCAGGTATAACATATCTACAGTAAACTATTGATCTATAAACGAACGCCGAGACACTGTTCTTCAAATATTTCGCGCAAAAGCCGCAAAGTTGTCTTCCTCCAATAATCGTTATTGTGTTGGTATGCTTGGGTCAAGGTTGAATCATACGGAAGAGGCAGAGCGGGAGAAAAAAAAAATTCCCCTTCACTTTTATATTAGATTTTAAAATTTGTATACCTTACATAAATAACTAGGGCGTACACTCAAAGACTTTCAAAGTCTTAAGCGCAACTTTTTAAAAATAACCTCTGATGCTGTGACAAAAATTATTCTTTTAAAAAAAAAATACGATCCGTGCTCGAGGATATGAGCTGATGAAAACGGAAGTGTTTTAGTGACATTTAAATTGTCAGGAAAAAAGAGGGACAAACATAATTTTTATTACCGTGAACCGACTATAGAAACACAGAATACATTGAACTAGACATAGCCTTATTGTTTTAATTTTTTTAAAGTTGTGTTACGAAAGTCGCCAGTAGGCGTTGTCCCCTCCCCACACCCCCCATCCTCAACAAACATTTTATTCAACCGGCAAGTCGCAACTACACTTATATGACTAGTGGAACAAATAAACAACACATTTAACGTGGAAGACTCGCGCATTTTTTTAAACAAATATAATATAAAAATATTGTACATGGCGTAATTTGCCAAGCGTGAGGAGCTCCACCTCATCTTTATATTGATTAACCGATCTTACTTGGCAACATCCGTAGAGATATACGATAAAAGGGTTGGGGAGGGGGGTGGCATATGTTTATTTGTTGTCTTAGATGCAAGAAGGGAATAATAATGGTTGTGGTGGTGTGTAGGATGCATGCACTCTAGACCGCAACCCCCTCCAACCCCTCTCATCTGTGACTTACCTAATAGTAGTAGTTTTATATCTTTAGCTGCCTGTATCCCGTCTTCTTTGAGATTCTTCTCGATCAATTTGCTTCTAGCCAGAGCAGCTCTCTCTTCAGCAGACATTGCGCACCCCATCCTGCGACCCGCCTCTTGCACAAACGTGACGATGGTTTAATTTAAACAATGGTCTTAGGTTAAAAAAGTTTCATAACCTCTAAAAAAAAAGACCAACAATGCTTTATATTTTAATACCAATATTTCAATTAAAATCTCGGACCTGCCGAGCTTCTTTATATATATTTTTTTGTACGAACGTTTAGTTACAACGCACACGCGAGGCTATTTTAAATATATACTAATATATTATATGTACATTAAGTTACAACCTACTTATAAGTTTATATTTCACGAGGACACGAGCTAAGCCCGGGTAGGGGGTAGGAAATCAGCAGCTTGATCCGTCTTGGGGCCCCTCTTTTAACGACGCATTATACACACATTCATACATACAATCCGATGAAAATACACCGGATTTATTTAATATTTAACACCAACCACTTGAACACTTCCGCCACATATTAAAACAAAATGTATTTTTTTTTCTATACTCTAAAACAAACAAAAAACTCGTTCGAAATTCTATCTTTTTTTTTTTCTCTCTCGTTTTAAAACTGTGTTACGAACGCCACATTCACAAAGTACAGGTTATTCTTTTATTTTCAGCTGTATCTGTCCAGCAGACGGCTGCCGGTTGAGTACATAACTTCTTCCTCTTTCTACTACGGTTACAGATCCCGCACTAGACTGTATGTAGAGGATGCCTGCCTGCCGCGCCCTCTCAACGGCATGCTCAAATGAATCTTTACCAGCTGCCATGCGCGGTGCGCATGCGCCGCACTGATTCGAATTTCTAACACAAGATGAGTTGGGTTTTTTTTTACAACTTAACATCCATGAGGCATGGAGAAGAAGAAAAATAAGTGTTGAGGTTATGGCAGGGTGCTGTGATGATTAATTATCAATATAATATAATTAAATCTCCAGATTAAATTAATTATTTGATTAGATTTGTAACATTCGTCAGTCAGTGGCAGTAGAAGAGAGATGCGACCTCCGATAGGCGAGATTAAAGTATGATCGTCCTAAGATGGGCCTTAAATAAAAGTGACAAATCACTGAAAGTGCAAGAATTATTTTATTTTGTTTTTAGGAGGGTACAAGTATGACGATTGTTTATGAAATTATATTATTGTTCGGTGAGGCTTCTTGAGAAGAAGCTCTATACTTAACCTTTAAGTAGTATCTTAATTATTTTATCTAAATATTTGGGTGGGTACACATTACTTTATGTACCATTTAACCAGAATAATTTGGGTTGGTACTACTTACTACCCATGTAACCTCAGTCCCACCAGTGGATCACATTGTTTGACGTATGAATCCACGAAAGGAGATCAAGAAGTGATCTGTATATGACTTAATTGTGACATAAATCAGGTTGTTGATTTCTGTGAAGAAACAACTTTTTAATTTGCTTGGTAAAGATTATTAGCGGGATTTTTTCCGGGGAGATTTGCTAAAAAAAAGCTGTCTTAAATAATGTAATAACAATCTTCTCTAATTTATTTTAAATTTTAAACTAAAACAAGGCTTGTTTACAAAACAGAAGAGGAATATTACTGAGACAGTTGACCCAAATAAGAATCAAACCAGGAACATCTTAAAAGGTGGGAATTTAGGGAACATGAGAAAATACCATTTTATTTTACAGTTTTTATAGCAAAACATATTTTAGGTCTAAATAAATCAAATATTGCTCCAGTAGAAGCACAGTTTAATTTTATATACATGGTAATAACATTAATTGTTGAATATCTGTCAAGGATGTCCTGGAATTTAATAACAACTTTTTCTCTTCATTTATAAAGTTCCTTATCTAATGCCGCTATGCTCATGACAGATATTCAACAAATGTTGATATCACCAAATTAAAAAAAACTATGTTTCTACTGGAGCAATAGTATTTGATTTATTTGTACCAAAAATATGTTTTTGCTATAAAAACTGCAAAAATACTGGTCTTTTTTTACGTCCCCTAAATTCCCACCTTAACTAATGAATGATAGGCGATAAAGGGATCAATTAGATTATAAAGTGGTAGCCAAGGTAAAGTTATTGAATCCTCATTTGTTTTCATTTAAAAATGTAGGGAG
The DNA here is from genome assembly GCA_902155825.1 of Timema genevievae. NCBI lineage: Eukaryota > Metazoa > Arthropoda > Insecta > Phasmatodea > Timematidae > Timema > Timema genevievae. The sequence goes on along the minus strand of CABFWO010000532.1, from coordinate 198,499 downwards.
ATAGAGGCGGGAGTTTATGATTTTATTCGAAATACAATAGCCAACACTGTAATTTGTAAGATACATCTTGGAATTGAACTAAAGCCTCTTAAAGTCTGTAGCTAGTCTTAAACATGTGCTCAAGAGCAGTGTTCACGTTTGTTCACATGTAAATATATCCACATTACTCTCCCTCAAGTATATGGATTGAACCAAGGTCATTTTATCAAAGAACAAAGGTGTTATTTTAATTGCCGAGGTTTTTTCTATGTATAAAGTGAAATAAGTTATGTAAATTAAATATCATCCTATAAAAGGCAATCACAACTCTGTGATTGGTTTATTTCCATGGGTATAATCCAAATGGCTATTAACTCTCACAGTGATAAAAAATATATTACCTTAAGGCATCTGATGACGCTAATTTACTTAAGGTTATTTGTTACATAATGTGTAATAATTGCACAATTGCACATAAAAGTGGAAGTTTACTGTAGTAGCCAGTTGGTTTTTATGTGCAGGCATCTTGATAGTTACCACTCACAAATCCCAAGGTCATCCTATTATATCTCATTTAAGGTCCATTGCAGGAATATGGTACATTTCAATTTTTATAGAAAAGGTATTTTAGAAAATAAAACACTAATTTTTATGATTATAATTTTACTATATTAAATTTTCAGGGCTGCCACACACTGGGAAAAAACAAAATCTAGTTAAAAACACGAGAATATTTGTTAATTTTGGACATGAAACTGAATGCTTAAAATAGGTCTTTGAATGGACAAAAGAGTGAAATGAATTAATCACGTTGATTCAAACATGTATTTATTTACTACCCCTTAAAAAAGGGTTGTGAAGTGAGAGAAGATGTATTTCCCCGTCAATCTTATATCATCCTGTTTTAAACATACTTCATACTAGTCAGTTCGATGAAAAGTTAACATTTCATTAGTCTTTCCTTTCTTCACTCTAAGCTGCCTGGAAAAATGGGAATTTCTTTTGTAAAATCTGGAAAGTATAAGAAATTTAGTAGCAAAAAAATAGTGGCAACCCTGATTTTATTATATATGTTTTTAGTGTTATTTTATAAATATCAAAAGTGACAGGCTGCAGATCACATGACTTAACGTTTGAATATTTGAAAGTATATCTAATAAATTTTCTAGGTTGTAAGTTTCTTTCTATACAAATTGGACTGTAGTAAGGTCATTTAAGTATCTTAAAATTGACTTGACTCGTCAAAGCAACAAAAAAACTTATTTGTTGTGCAGATAAATATCCAACATTTGTTTACAAGTAGATTTAAACCGTCAAATCCCAAAAAGTATTAGACCAAACACTTCTGCTAGGAAAACTTCATACCCATATTATGTCGAGGTTTACTCGCCACTAACATTTTTTAGGACACTATTTTTTTACCCATTTGGGTAACATGTGAGACCAACTCAAGGAGTGGACGGGAGACACAAAAACAATAAAACAAAGTTTGTATAAACATTTGTCCCCTTCGACCTTGTTTTCAATTTATAGTCATGTTTGTACTTCAGTAATAAGGAGCCGCTTAAAGTTATAGGGAGGGATAAAAATGGCCAACTTCGGACTTAATACAAGCATTGCAATGCATTTTTGAAAGAGTGCGGCATTCTAACATTTGTAATAGAACTGCTGATGACTGGAAGGTAGGGGTTCAAATGCCGGTCGAATGTACAGAGGGTCTTTTAAAAAAAACCTCTTTGTCCACACAAATGCAGGTACACTTCTTCCAAATTCAATCGTACTCATCCCTAGCTTATCAGCATAATTAGTGCATATAACTCAAAATGGTTAGAGACAGGCAGTTTCCCACCCCCTCCCCCGCCACCCCTAAAATGCCACCTTAAATAGGATAGTTGGTATAATCTCTGACATTAGGCGGAAGGTTAAGAAAATCTGAAGTGATGCTCGTCCATATTATTTAATTACATTTGTTGTTGACATTGAATGTAAAGGAACGTGGAGGCCATAGGAATGAAGTTTGTAAGGAGCATGTTAGCTGTCATGAGCAGAAACATGTTTAGGAATGTAGTTATCGGGGGAAAGAGGGGGTGCACTGGGAATGAGACAGTAGAGGAAGCAATACTGAGATGGTATGGGCATGTGATGAGGTTGGTAAGAGAGATGATGCCAAAGAGATCGACAGAGATGAAGTATGTAGGAAAAATACCACAAGGGAGGCCAAGAAAGAGATGGGAGAAGCAGCTAACAGAAAGTGTGCAAGTGAGAGGAGAATAATGGTGGAAGGATAGAGGAAGGTGGAAGAAATTTACTAAAGTGACCCAGCCGCAGGCTGGAATCAATTAACGTTGATAATGATGTCGATGGAGTCAACTTATCTTACTCTCTGCAACAAATGTATACTCTTAAGAATAAAAAAACAGGTTTAAAAAAACTAATGTTAAACCTTTAAAGTTCCACTGGTAATTCATTTGTCTAAGTATTGTACAAGATAACTTGCCAACCTGTTATTTATGAAGCGATATTTCTATCATTTTTATCTGCATATTCTGTTCTATGATAAAGAAGGCGAAGCCAATCGGATCAGCTCTTGGCACTTTTTAATGATGGACAGTGAAGCCAATCAAATTGGCTCTTGGCACTTAAAATATTAATCACAAACTAAACATAATAAAACAGGTTTAATTTTTAACTCTGTAAAGCAATACAGTTATTCTCAACTAATGTACTTGTTGATTTGCATCACAAAATAGTTGATACTTATTTATAAGGTGGTGGTTTGTTGCTTCCTTATATTAGTTTTGAAGAATGGTTTACATACATACTTGGAGAACAAACAAACGTTGTGTGCCTGATGCACATTACCACTGCACGATATCGTTCAAACGTTTGATGGCTATCTACCATCGATGATATCATTTTTAACATATATATGGCACTGTGAATAATTCCTCTCTTGTGCTGTTGTTTTTGTGGCCTTGATGATGGTCAAATGTTAGAGGAAAATTTGCTTCGATTAGTATGGTTTATACCAATTAGACCTGCTTCAATTGTAAAATAGTCTTGGCAAGGGTCGGTACCATTTTTGGGGCCCGATCGACTTACAAACTTATCAAAGGTCCAGCGATCACCCGCCCTCTCTCCACTCTGCTTTTGATTCTTTTTGCCCATAAATTATTTATTCCTAAAATTCAACCTTTCCTCAAATAATAATGTCCTCATCACTCTAGAAAAAATATAGAATAAATGAAATTTACATTTTCATTTTCTTATAACATTATCGGTTATCACCAATCAAAGTTATTTTGGTAATTAAAATTATTTGAAAATACTTAATATATTTGCGAGTTTAGAAGAAAGAAAGATAAACTTTTAATAACGTTGTAGTTTTCTCAAGCAATCGACTGAAAATTACCACTAGATCGACCGTTCGATTGGGATCAACTAGTTTCCGACCCCTGGTCTGAGGCGTAACTCTCGTGTTAGACTTGCCTGCCAATGATGGGGAGACTGGGGTTTGAATCCTATTCGGGTTTACTGAGGGGAGGTTTTCCCTAAATGGGTTTCCCACTTTCCTTCCACACAAATGTGGGTACACTTCCCTTTAAAATGCTTCCTTCCTCATCCTTACCCCATTAGAGTAAAAATCATATAATATGTGTATGCAGATTAAACGTTCGAGCTTGTCCAGATTAGTTTGCCGGTGATGGGGTTTGAATCTCAACCGGGCATACTAAAGAGCGTTTCCCCCTAAAATTATTACTCGCTCTTCCTCCAAGCAAATGTTGGTAAATTTTACCTAAATATTAACTTTCTCATCTATACCCCCTTATTGGAACTAAATGTAGCCTTGAAGGGTAGTAAGCAGAAGTGCAAACTTGATAATTAAATTTAAAATGTTTCTTTGAAATTCCTCCCTTTTTTTTTTGTAGAAATATTACTCTCCAAACCACCATACTTGATTTGTTAAGACACTTGCTTCAAAGATCGCATGGTTTAAGGTGTCACTCTTACAATAGACTGGACTGCCTATGACGGGAAGATCAGGGTTCAAATCTCGGTTGGGCTTGCAGTGGGTGGTTTTCCTCAAAAACACAAAATCGGGTACACTTTCCCTGAATTCAACCTTCTTCATTCTTATTAGAGTATAACCTAGACGGGTAGCAAACTGCAGTGACAAAAAAATATATATATTGGATGCCTTTTGCAGCCGTACCAGTTTTTTTTATATGGAGTGTGCAAAGCTTAGAAACTTCAACTTCATTTAAAAAAAAGATATAAGCTTCAACTTAGTCTCGAAAAAAATTCCAATTCATTTTAGTGTATATAGTTATATAAATAGCTAAAATATATTTTAAAATAGCTGGCAAAAAATATTTCAACTTCGATTTGGCTTCGATAATATGTTGTAAGCGAACTCAAATCGAAGTCTTCGCACAGCCCTAGAAAATAGAAATAATAACTAACTTTCATTGTTTTATAATGCCCCCACTATGACATTCATACATTCAGGAACATGTCCAATCCTACATTTTAAGCTCAGTCGGTGGCGTGTCTGTCTACTGAACTAAGGATCCCAAGTTTGATTCCCGGCACGACCGAAAAGTGTATCATTGGTGAAATGTGGGTTTAACCTTTCACAGTGATGAGGTAATGTCCGGGAACTGGATGTTATGCCTGTCCTAGTCTTAAGTTAGATTATAGGGTATATTAAGCTAGCAAGCCTGTAGTGGAAAATAAATGGTTTCAATAAAAAACTGACCCAGGCCACAGGCTGGAAACGGTAGTGGATGTAAAAAAAAAGAGTTAAGTGTCAGGGGTTTGGATGTAAATTTTGTCTTAAAACTATGTTGGGGCTGAACAATCATTAGCTCTAAAAAGTACTCTCGAATTCTCAAATACCCTTGAGAATTTATGGGGTTGGAGGGTCTCATTCCTACAAATATTGTTGATCTTGTCCTAAAGAATTAAATCTAAAAAAAAATAATCCACTTTCATGTTTCTATAAATTAAAGGAAATATGATTAAATTTTTTAGTAGGAGAATGTTTGGTAAACTTGTCAGTAACAAAATAATGATCAATGATGAAATTTAAATTTAACTCCCTACTTTTGAAATTTACAGAATATACACTAATCACCACACAAATAATCAAAATACTGTGCATGATATTAAAATACTCATGAATGTATCCAGCATTTGCATATTTAACAACAAATAACAGGGTGCCCAGCAAAATGAAAAACAGGGAAAAGTTAGGGAATTTACTTGATCATGGAAAAGTCGGGGAATTTTATAAAAGTTCAGAAATTTCACATATTCACTAAAAAAAAACACACACACACAAATTGTATTCAAACTAGTCAACATAACACATTTCTTTAAGTTAATACACACCAAAAATCTTTTTTAACACAGTTGAGCTTACTAATCTCAATTCTCAAGGTCAACATGTTAGTTTAGTGTAGTCTTTCCACTCCAATAACACGCTTCTTTAGCCAAAGCTGGGGCATAACTATGCGCATGTGCGAACATTCGATTACGTTATAGGAAGAAGAACCTGTAAAGGAATTTGTCTCGCAACAATTTTAAAGTGTACTGATGTGAGGTTATCTTTTAATGGCTTGATATAATCTCACTGGAATTGAACTTAGACCATACTACTCAATAGACCATTGCTTCACACTTAAAGTCTTAACCCCTTTGATACCCTTCATAGAGTGACACAATTTCAAAATTTTTGTGTGTCTAAAAATATTATTACATCAAGTTGCGATCTTAACCAAATGTTTTGTAAACAAAGGAAAAATGGAACAAAATGATCGTATTAAATTAAACATTGAAAGAAGGATGGAAGGGTAGGATCCACACACTTACCAAAAAAACTGTAGGCCTCCAAGTTCACAATCAAAACACAACAAAATCACATGATTATGAAATTTTGGGGTACATCAGTCCCTTCTTCAGCAGAAGAGAGTGAAAAATAGACTGGAATATGGCAGCATTCCATGCTGCTTTAGTCCAGTTTGTGTTTTACTCTCTCTGATGAAATATTTTGTAATACATTCAACTCTCAATAACTAAAGATAAAATTTTCTGAAAGTAAAATTTTATATAGGAACATGACAGCAGCGCATGCTTTCATTCCTTAGACACAACTTTATTTCACCTCTATAAGACAGACCCCCACCCCCTTTAATACGAGTTATCAAGAGTTGACTGTATATAGTGACTGGAAAGGTTGGAAATTGGCTCTGGAAAAGACTTGGAATTTAATAATATAGTTTGGCCGGACACCCTGATTTAATCAAACTAATAATTAATTACTTTTACATAACAAACTCCCCTAAAAGCATTTTTTTTTTTACCATTTTGAAATAATAAACTATGTATATTTTCTTGATAGTTTTTAATTCATTAAAAATATATTAAACAAAACAACTTTTTTTTTTCACACAAAGTAGCTTTAGAGTAGTTTATGTAGAAAATTATTTACCTAATTTAATTTCACTAACATAGAATTAAGGATGTAACCGTGATTAACAACGACTAATCCATCCATACAACCTAAAAAATGAGTTAAAATTTATTGATCTCAATTAACAAATGATTATACAAATCTATATAAAAAAATAAGCAACTATTATAAAAAGATTTTTAATCAAGAAAAATAAATATACACAACAAATCATCTTTGATTACTTTTTTTTTGTAAGTAAACATTTTTTTACACTGTTTTATATCAGTAGATTATGTATGACCTGCAAATAATTATGTTTTTTTTTTCATCCCTCTAATTTATCTATACTGCTTATCTTATTCATTTACAATGCCAATCCTAAATATGAAGTCGATAAAACACAAATGCATTAGTTTTTTACATTCACGTCAACCAACAGCTTCCGTCATCGTCAAATAAAACAATAATTATGCAATCTAAGAAAACTGCATCTACATTTGGAGTGAAATATTATTTATTGCACAAAATGGGAGAAATAATGAATATTTATATTTTACCAGAAAATAAAGAAGTAAGCTAATCAATATTTCAAAGAGTCTAAAGAGTTCCCAGATCACAGAACCATTAAAAAGGTTGTGTAAATATATGATCAGGTACAAGACATAACAAGTGGCATGCTATCTATCTACCGTGTATGTTTGTAAATGAGGAGGCTCGTGACTACACAATAATATAAATGGAAAAAATAAGGTAAGATAAACTAATAAGTGAAAATTGAGTGAAGAAATCCCACCCTTGGAAAGAGGAAAAAATATGGGAAGAACCCAATGCACACATCGTCTTTTCTTCTGGCTTATAGAGATGACAAAGTGTTTATATTTCAGAAATATTGCCTTCTTCAAAAAATAGAGGGAACAGAAGAAAAACAAAAGGCTACTTCATTTTGAATGTGAATAAACTGTTTAAAACACAGTGGTAAACTGAAGTGGGAGTAAAATAAAATTCCTCACACATTTATCTGTAGAAATGCAATCTTATTTTCTTGAGGGAGGTTTGGCTAAGAGTACGCATCGTCTAAGAGTATGCAGTGCCATTTGTACAAAGTTAGTAATACTTGGTGGGAAACTTGTCACAGCCAGACATTGTGCAATTAGGTGTGGTTATAGTGATAGTTTGTATACTGTTTTACTCGTGATCTGAAGATTTTACAAGGAAGAAACCATTTTTCCTACTTTTTATTTAATATTTTGGCCTTAAAACTTATGTGAATTAGTGAGCGCTACAAGGAGTAAATACTTTCTACAGTAGCGCAAAAACTTTTTTATGGGTGTCTCTTGTAGCCTCTGCAACATTTTCTCTTAATGTGGCTTGTGATGGCATCTACCGGCTTTTAAAAGAAAACTTATAATGTCGGGTAAGAGTACTTAGTACGGTATCGGCTGAGAGTTCGCGCGAACTTCTTAAGCTAATATAGAGGCTGGATGGATTAGTCTTGCACAACCAACCAAGTACTTCTACTTCATTCAGCAAAGCTACACGTCGATCTTAGAGCTCTCTCTAACCTCTACCAAAAAGAACTTCAGTAGAAAATAGAAAAAAGACGATCACAAAAATCAGAAATAATGTCATCAACCCCAGTTAAGAACAGTGCCAAAGAGAAAAAGAGAGAGATTGAAGAAAGGAAATGTATGGGAAAGTAAATAGAGAGAAAACTGAAGGATAAGATGAAGGAAAAAGTTGTCAGTATGATGAAAATTAAATAGCGAGTTTGAATATGAGAAACGGGGAAAAAAAAGTATGAATAATCCTGGATGTGGGTGTAATTTTGATGATGACTGGGTGCAGTATAATAGTTGCAGTTCATGGTGGCATGAGGCATGTTCCGACTACAAAGGTAGTGGACCTTCATTATATATGTGACCACTGTTGGTGACAAGAGTCGCGGACACTTGGCCGAAACAGTTCGTACTCTTGCCCGCCTAGTCGTTCAACAGTATGCAGAGTACAGTTTTGCACTAAAAAATAATTTCTACCTATTTTAAGAACTTTAGCCAAACAGTGTTGGCATTTTAAAGGAGCTGTTGGAGTAATTGTTTATGTATTATGTTTTTAATTTTAAAATAAAAGTTTTAAGCTATGTCTGGGTTTTTTTTTGCGTACTCTTAGCCTTTGCATCCATCACTGTTTTCCTCCTGTGGACTGGGTCAGATTTTTATTCAATGTCATATTTTCCACTACCGGCTTGCTAGGCCTGTCGTAGCTTCATATGCCTTATAATCTAACTTATGACTAGGACAGGAACAGCATCCAGTCCCTGACCGTTAATTTATCGATGTGAATGGGTAAACCCATATTTTCATCAATGACGGGAATCGACCCCAGGACCTTTAGCTCAATAGGAAGACACACTACCGACTGAGCTAAGGTGTCTGATTAGAAATGCAATTTATTTATTTTAATATAAACCCACTTTTTGTTTTTTTAGATATTGTTATATTTGGAAGAAGGTATAAGAAAGGTGGATAAAAACATATAAAAGGAACAAACACGATATGGCTTTTACAATTCAAAGAACACGGTTGACACTTTACATTGCTGCCACTGGACAAAAAAGATAATGGTTGCCTCTTGAAGAAAATCTATTGTTAACGCCCAATCCCTCGATAGGAAGTTGTGTTAAGCATTTACCCTCCTCACCTCATGAGTTCTGATAAAATTAAGCCTAAGTCAAGGAATTGGGCGGTAGCGACTGATTTTATTCAAGAGGCAGCCAATACCTTTTGGCAGTAAAGTTAAGTGTGAACTATGTTCTTCTTTTCATTGTGAAAGCCATATTGTGTTTTATATGTTTCCATCCACCTTTCCTATACCTTCTTCCAAATATACATGAATTTAAAGAAAAACCTAAAGTTTTTTAAATGAATAAATAAACTAAGATAAAAGCAACGATAATGTTCTAATATAAAAACTCTCTATTTCAATTAATATGTATGTGAACACTACTATAGAAGCCAGAAGAAGAAAGTGAATTGGATTCTTCCCATATTTTTCCCTCAGTGGGATTTCTTCACTCGGTTTTCACTTGATTAGTTAATTCACCATGTGATTCTCATCCATACGATTGCCTTTTTGAGCAAAACAATTAATAAATAGGACCTGCAAGCCACTAGATGTATAAAAATATTACAGCTAATGTTTGGTAATTATGATCCTGAAAAATGTGATGGTCAGATCATTGAAAAAGATTCAATGTAAAGTAAGGGGGGGAAAATGTTCTGACACAAAAAGAGAGAACAAAAAAGAATATAAATTAAACAAATATTGTAGTATGAGTTAAAATACAAATTTTTATTCTTTTTTTTTATGAAACACGAAGCAGTGTTGCCACGTTCTGAGATTAATACAAACAAGAGTACTAAAAAAAATGAAGAGCTGCTTCTATTTTACCGTTAAAGAAAGAAAAAAAACCTCAGTGATACAAAACATAGCAACGTTTACTCAAAATTAAAATCCTGTTCTTCCTTTCCAGCCTAGTCCACAGCAAATCACATTTATATTACATTAAAAACAACTTTTCCCAGAGTCTCCACTAGTGAATCTATTAATAATAACGCAAGTAAAATACTACCTAACAAAAGGCAGGATTTAACATCTAAACTTTTAATTTTCTTTTCTTCCTCTGCTTCATGCGATAAGAATACACGACATGTATGAAAACCATGGCGGAAGCACTGTGAAATAATATAATATAAGGGATAGCTAGGGGCGGAAATCAGCCTGAAAGGCAAGTTAGGTTATACCACAATAGAAACAAATAACCTTCTCTACTCATTTCTTAATAAAGTCGACTCTCCAGGGCTGTGGAGTCGGAGTCGGTAATAATTAACCGACGATGGCCTCAAAATAAACTTATACTTTCATAACAATATATAATAGCTATATGATTTTAAATTTATTAAATTTTAATTTTTTAGGGTTGATATTTGTAATGTGGATTGACAAATTTATTTATATATGCATTCACAATGTCAAAGAAGCTTCCCATGAAGTAATCTGAACTGGAACATTTTATTGCAGTGAATTTGTTATTACTAATTAATATACTTGAGCCATTTATGAAGGAGTCAAAGTCGAGTCGAAGGTTTGGCATAGCAACTCCACAACCTTGATACCCTTGACCATTTGGGGTCACCTTAAACGAGCTGCGGATTAACCCGGACAGTAAAATCTTACTTTTATATAAAATTTCAAAATATTATCTGGTATTATTTTAACTACACACACACTATCATATGATGTAACTGGCCGAAAAATGTACATAATAACAAGTTGTTAACATGCCATCAACAGGAAGTGGCGACCATGATAACACATCGGATTTTGAGCGCACCTTTCCAGTGTTTACCTTAGAGACAAAACAAGATGTGTTGTAAGATCTAGTAACAGCTGAATGCATCCATTTTATTGGTGAATATTATGTGCTGTTTTTACATCCTGGCCAATTTTGTTCCCCTACCACCTCGGATAAAAGTCTATTGCACTCTCTCCCCACTTACAACTTCTTTTCACTTTCGGTTACACATCAGTTTTCAAAAATATTTCTTTTTCATAGCAAGAAAGTCACAAGAACACAAACAAAAATACATATATTTTTTACACAATTGTACAGTTGAAAAAGGTTTCATGTTTCAGTTACTTTTCAACCTTTTTCGAATATGTAGATACATTTTTTCTGTTTTTTCATGCATTTCTTAACATGATTTAGGTGAGTATGTAGGGAATGTGATAAAAGGGCATTGTTTTCGCAGTTTTTATAGCAAAAAATATTATTTGGCTAAATTAAATAAAATGTATCTGCAATACAAACATAAGAGTTTAGTTGTCATTAAATTCCAGGACACCCTTGACAGATATTTAACAACTGTTGTGGTCCCCACATGAAGAACATTAAACTATATATTTCTACTGGAGTTATATTTGATTATTTTGACCGAAAAAATGATTTGCTATACAAACTGCAAAACCCCTTACATTTTCCCGCATCCCCTAAACTCCCACCTCAAGGAATATTTCCAAACATGTAAAATAATGTGTAACTGTGAAAGTAATAAGAAAATGGAGGTGTGAAGTGTGTGAAAATAATAAAGGAGAAGTTTATCTGTTTTCCATCGAGGTACAAACTTACTCTCCTTTCAGGTTGGACCTTCCCTATCTCTTAAATTACATTATTTTACAATGTTTCCCATGGTTTTCATATATTTCTAAGCCATTAGGCAATTATTCAAGAATACACGACAATAATTCTAAACAGTATCTGTTTTGATTCATACATGACGTGCAAGTAATCTAGAAAGCTACCTCTCCTGACATGAAACCCCAAGGGAGAGGAAAATAAAAAGTTTTATTTATAATCACACCAAATCCTCCTCCTTAGATTGATAAGATAGCATCTTTATCAACTTACACAATTTACACAACTCCAAATATAAAGTTTTTTGTGGGTAGAGGGGAGGACAGAGTAATCACATTCAACTGGGGATGGGGGGTGGGGGGTAAATAACAATGCGACACTTGCACAGACGGAGGGGAAAATAGAGTGGGGAAACGAGAAGAAGGGAGAGGAAAAAACAAATCTCTAAGGGTAGCACGTGAAACAATTAAGTCTAGGATAAAACTTTTTTTTAACTCTGTTTAAATAGTTCCCCTAAAACATATAAATAAAATTCTCTTTTAAGACACAGGGAATAAACAGATGTAACCGAGATGACAACAAGACCCCACAAAAAAACAAACGTTTGGTTCGCACCGACTTGCGCGCGAGAAGACGCGTCAGAGGTTGCTCCGTTGAGACGGCAGCGAGCGAGGAGCGAGATCACTGATGGCAAGGGGCAGGTGGGGAGTCAGTGCCGCAACAGGTCGTCCACGCTGGCAAAGGCACAAGAGCCCAACCCTGAGCGGGACATTAGCCTCACCAGTTCTTGGGCGTGGGCGAGAGCCACTTCCAACGGTGGCCGGCGAGGGAGGTTACTAGATTCTGCGGCACAAGACGACAAATGTTACGTCTGAGAGGGTTTGTCAAAATAAAATACATCCCATAACCCTTACATTAACTTCTTTTTTAACTTATTAGGTATGTAGTGTCCATCTTGAATCTTAATAAGTCGTTCATAATTGTTTGCCTGTAGAACACAACATGGAGCGAGGAGGGAAAAAATTAATTTATATTTTATAAACTTTTTATAAAATAAACTTAAGAGAAACAATAAATTTATATAGGATGTTTTCCCTACACCAAATTAAAAAGTACAATCAATTTGTTGAATATTATAAATTTATGACATATGCAAACATATAGTCGAACTTGGTTAACGGCCTCGACTATTCTGTCAACTCGGGCGTAGCGTCATTTTTTCAGCAGTCTGGTCAAACTGTCATCTATAAGTGTTATAAAAACCTCTGTTTTACCATCACTAACATTAGGTTGTAACGTCAAAACATCAAAAACTTCTTAGATATTTTACTTTAAATTGTATTTAAATGTACGTATATGTACAAAAAAAAACCCTGAAAAAAATGGCCAATTCCTACAGAGGTCTATTTTATAGCAGGCTGGAAGTGTACTGGTCATACAGTGTGCTGCTCTGATGATAGACTGAATGGCCAAACAAAGTCAGAGAGAAGGTTGCGGGAGGGAATCCGTGGTCATTTCAAAATCAAAATGAAGAGAAGACTAACCCTCCATTGTCAATGAGCTGGCTTGAACTGTCTCATGTGCAGGTCTAAGCTCAAAGCCAGGGTGTTTTTTTCGTGTTTTATAAGTTCAACGTTAATTTTGGTAGCCATTGTGTAGTCAATTGGTAGTCATACATAGGCCTATATTTTTTATAATCATGGTAAGTTGTAGTACAAAAAGCAAAGTTCTGTCTCTTTAAGAGAAAGTACGAGTCATTAGAGCATGTAAAAGTGAACGGAAAAAGGCTGATGAACGCCGTGAGTTTTGATTAGTGAATTCTTCTGTGGGCACAATTTAAAAAAATAAGGATAAGATTTTAAAAGAATTTGAAGAAGATGGGGAAGAAATTAAAAAAACTAGGAAATGTGAACATACCGATTTGGATGCAGCACTTTTGAAGTGGTTCAAACAGTGTTGAATTTCAGATATTCCTGTAAGTGGACCAATTTTGAAAGAAAAGGCTACAGAATTTGGAAACTGTATGGTATTGAATATAAGTGCTTCAACGAATGGCTGTATCGTTTTAAACTCGACATTCAATTTCCTTTGCTAAAATTTGTGGTGAGGCAAAAAGCGTTGATCTAAACGTTACAGGCAATTGGGTACGTAGCACTTGGCCAGACCTTAGCCGATCATATAAAAATTAAGACATCTTTAATGGAGACGAAACAGGATTTTTTTTATAAATTAACGCCAGATAAGACTCTTAAATTTAAAAACGGAAAATGTATTGGTGGTCAATTTTTCAAACAAAGCGTTACAGCTTTTGTTTATGTGAACATGATTGGAACCGAAAAAAGAAAACTTTTAGATATTGGGAAAAGTCTGCATCATAGATGTTTTAAAAAGATTAAAAAACTTCCTTTAAGCTACACTGCCAACCAAAGAGCGTGGATGACATCTAGTGTTTTCAAAAATGAACTAAGAAAGTGGGAAAGAGCCGTCATTGAAAAATAGAAAAGTTCTACTCAGAGCTGACAACTGCGCAGTTCATTCAAGGTTAAATTTTCCCAACATTAATCTAGTTTTTTTTATTGGCAAACAGTATGCGCGTCCTGCAACCTATGGATCAAGGTGACATTAGAAGCCCCCAAGTGTCACTAAAGCAAGTAACTCTTAAAAACAATTATTTTTTTCATGGAAACGGTGAAAACTGCAATAATTTTTGTGTTAGATGCAATCAATAACACTCCTGGACGCCGCTTGGAATAATGTAGCACAACAGATGATAGCAAAGTGCTTTAGTAAAGCACAGCTCACACAAACTAATATACCCGATGATGATGATGAAGAAGAAGAAGAAAGGGAAGATGATCTGTCACTCTCTGAGTGGATTAAGCAATTCTATGTGAAAGAATGTGGAATGAGCTTGATTCCTATGTTTAAGTAGATGACCACAAAGAAACATTTCAAGTGTTGAGTGATTCAGAAATTACCGCGGAAGTGAAAAACGAAGCGGCAGAAAGAATATAGTGCTGAAGAAGAGACCGACAACGTGGATGATGACGACGTTTGTCCAAAATTACAGAAAGTAATGAGAGCAGCTGGAACTCTTTCAAGATTGTACCACTCCAGAGATACGTATACCGATGTGTCGAATTCAGTGAAGCAGCTATACAATACGGCAAAAATAATTAATTTTAGAGAAAGGAGAGTTTAAAAGAGAATTACAGATTAATATGGGGAAAAGGCCTAAATGTAAGTTATGTAAATACAGTACATTTTATAGAATATTAATTTATAAATTAAATGTAATTTGAAATTTGTGAAATGTCCTTCCTTAATAGCTATTAAAAGTATTCTGTTGGTACCTCTTTTATAACGTCACTCTGATGTAACATCACATTTTTTTGGCCCCTTAAATGACTCTCTTATCAAGTTCGACTGTACATTTAATATTTTAAAAATATACTCTACATGAACATCCATTTGGTAAAAGCAAAAGTGTCAAAATAAAAGTGACTCTTTTGTTAAGATTAATTCATATTCTATACATAAAAAAAGGAACTAGACATAAACATACTTTGGTTGAGATATATTTAACATACAATGAATTGATTATGGCTTTTACTGAGGCTTAGACCATGGGCCAGCAAAATGCCTTAGCTCAGTCAATTAAGAAAATTACATCATTAAAAGCCGATCTTTGAGTCTTAAAAACTCACAAATATATCAACTACTTTGAAATAATATTTATGTCAAACATTACCTTACCAGGAAAATGAAGGCCATGGGAATGAAGTTTGTGAGGAGCATGTTAGCTGTCGTGAGGAGAAACAGGATTAGGAATGAAGTTATCAGGGGGATAAAGGGAGTAAATGAGATGGTAGAGGAAGCAAGACTGAGATGATATGGGCATGTAATGAGGATGTTGGAGAATGAGATAGTAGAGGAAGCAAGGGTGAGATGGTATGAGCATGTAATGAGGATGTTGGAGTACATGAGATAGTGGAGGAAGCAAGACTGAGATGGTATGGCAGATAATGAGGGTGAAAAAAGAGGCAGCCAAAGAAAATGATGGAAATGAAGTATGTAGGAAAAAGACTGCAAGGGAGGCCATGAAAGAGATATGAGGAGCAGATAACAGAAAGTGTGCAAGTGAGAGGATAAGAATGGAAGAAATTAAAGGAGGAAGAATGGTGGATAGAGGAAGATGAAGGCATTTTACTAAAATGACCCGGCCACAAGATAGAATAATTATGAAGGTTGAGTCAATATGATTGGCTCGTGGCCCTTTTAACTTCAGAAGGTAGAGTCAAACCAATTGGCCCATGGCTCTTTTAACTTCAGAAGGTGGAGTCAAACCAATTGGCCCATGGCTCTTTTAACTTTAGAAGGTGTAGTCAAACCAATTGGCTCATGGCACCTTTAACTTCAGAAGGTGGAGTCAAACCAATTGACTCATGGCTCTTTTAACTTCAGAAGGTGGAGTCAAACCAATTGGCCCATGGCTCTTTTAACTTTAGAAGGTGGAGTCAAACCAATTGACTCATGGCACCTTTAACTTCAGAAGGTGGAGTCAAACCAATTGGCTCATGGCACCTTTAACTTCAGAAGGTGGAGTAAATCCAAACAGCTCTTGGCACTTTCAAAGCTAGAAAGTGAAGCCAATCAGATTGGCTTGTGGCACTAAAAGGGTTAAAGTGGTTATCACTTCACTAAATGTGACTTACCAAGTATGGCGGAGTTGAGGACAGCACACACAGTCTCTCTCTGGACGGGGTCCAGCTGCCAGCCCACGGGACTGCTCCAAGGGTTCGAGTACGCCAACAGACTGAAAGCATCCTGCACCAAACAACAACATAGCCATTCACTCTGCTCTTTTTTTATTTTTGTCATTGTGTTTAACTACTAGATCCCGGTTGTACTAAGGTGTCAGGGAGGAGGAAGGTTATATTTAGAGGAAGTAAGCCCCAATTTGCATGAAGGGTGAGATTGGAAAAACATTTAGTAAAAGCCATCCTCAGTTTACCTGATCGGGATTCTAACCCCGATCTATCAGTTATTGTAGAAATTGAACTCGAGATTTTGATGGATGTTGATGTTTCATAGGACCCTGAACTCAAAAAGGTGTTTATTAAAATGGAGTCTGTTTCTGGGAGTAGGGCAGAAACTATTTTATCGACCAGGCTAAAACTTGGTATCTGGCGTTTCATAAGATTCATCAGATGAGTTTTTAGGATTATCTATCTAACCCTAAAACTAAGGGTAGTTTAATTCAGTGTGAAAATATAAAAAAATACATTTTTTCAAAATTTTCTCTAAAAATTTTGATCAAATTTCGTTTCCAGGCACTGTTCAACATTACAAACCAAAGAACGATTTTTGTTTTTCCATTAAAATGACTTTGAGGGTACTAAATACACTAGAGAAAATTTTCAATATTGATCATATCCCCGCAATTCTTTGAAGTACGAATAACTTATAATTGCAAAGTTGTAGGAGTCTTAAAAATAAATAGCTTTGATTCAAAATAATCTTTTGGCACCCAGGGGGAATGATCAAATCATATTAAATAAAGTGGTGAATGTGGTGATGTAGCAGAGCAGGGACCCTTAAGTCCCTTAAGAGCCCATCTCGATGCCAATCGAATAGAAAATTAGATACATGACTAAGTTTGAACAAGAGAACAAATCAAAGTGCGGTATTTAAGACAACAGCAAAATTGAGAACAGATTATTAGTTACTCTATTTTAAAATAATTGTTTTTTAAAACATGGTAATTTTTATAATAATGGAAATTGATAAAAATAAGGAAAGAGGAAAAAATAAACTAATAAGTATACATTTATTGAAGAAAGCCCACAAAGGGCAAAAGGAAAAATGGAGGAAGAATCTAACGCACAAAGGTGACATGTTTTTATCTAATAAAAGCAACAGGACCGAGCGAAATATTACTCAATGTGTGTTTAAATGTGTGTTTAACTATTTCTACTATGGAAGATAGAAGAAAGAAATAAAGACATCACCTATGTGCATTGAATTCTTCCCACATTTTCCCTCTTTTCTTAGGTGGGATTTATTGATTAAATTTATACTTATTAGTTATTTTTCCTTTTTCTTTATTTTTATCAATTTCCATTATTATAAAATTATTTAGCCACTTGGCAACCCGCGTCAAAACATGGTATGGCAATTTAACTGATCTCAATTCCATCACTTTATAGTGAAGACAACAGAAGGAATGAAGTTGTGAACTGAAGACACGTGGCAGATGGAGAAACTTGGAGAGTGTGACAGAAATGGAAGAGGTTGTGTGTGCCGGACGATCCGTAGAGGCCGAAACGTCAAATAGTGATGACGACGGTGACGAATATTAAAGAAAACCGCTGTTAATGCAATGTCTGGTTCTAGGTGTATTACTTACCAAAGTTGGGCACTATCCATGGCATGATACAGGCTTTTTAAGAGCTACCACAGCAGTTTGTTGGTGACTAAAAAAAACCCCCTTTTTTTAGAAAAGGGTAAAACCCTGCCCTGCAAAGTTCTGACCTGCAACATCTTCTTGTTGTTCTCGCTCTTTCCTTGTTCCTGACGGAGGTGGACGCTCATATTGTAGAGCTCTCGACCAAACTCGAGCATGCGCTCCACTGCAGACTTGCTGCCACCGCACAACTGTCGCTTGCTCACGGGCAGGTCAATGTCTGACAACATAATAAACAGTCGTGTGTGAATAAACCCTTTATTTGTGGTAGGTAAAATGATTTGAGTTTCGGTAAAAAAAAAAAGAGATTTTGGTATAAAAAGTCACTTTACAAATAAAATATTTCAAATGAGACATTGAAAACAAGAATGATAGAAGGGTAAGGCCTACACACTTACCAGAAAGCTGTAGGCCTCAAAGATCACAATTAAAAAATACAAAACACATAATTATGGAATTTTTGAGTTACATCAGTCCCCTTTTTCAGCAAAAGAGCATACTTAACCTTTCATTATGGTTAAAAAAATGGAATAAGCCAACTTTTATTTAAGTGCTATAGTTCAACAAAAAGAAAAATTAGGGCCAACATTTTGTCTATAAGAAACAAACCAAAATTAGGAGGTTAAAAAAAAGTATACATTTTTTGTATTTTTAAATATTTGGCTTTTTCACAAAATGGTTGTTATAGTAACTGGTTTAATATATTTTTCAAAATATTCTTTGGTTAAAGGAAATAAATTTCCTAAGACTGAAAGCTTTTTATTATTATTGTTATTTTGGTATAGACAATTCACATTTAAATAAACAACATTTACCAGAATTTGTATTTAAAAGGTCGAGTAGTAGATATTGTGAAGGAAAAGGTTTAGTTTTGTTTTATTTTGAGCTTGTAATATGAATTCAAAAATAATACAATGAACTTAAAATGTGTTTTGATTGCCTTTTTAAGGTTCTAAGTAAATGTTCATAAAAACGAGTCTTGAGAAATTTTGATGCATTTAAGTACGAAATAAAGTACATTAACCCCTCCTGACTGGTTATTCTGTGATTTTCACGTGCAGCATCTACCAGTATGATTTTACGCATCCTGCTATTTCCACAGGCTTGTCTTTATTTATGTTACTTTGAATTGATACCCCAAAAGTTTTCAGTTCTCGTTGCTAAGCTGTACTGGTAAGTTCCACATTGATGTAGTTCCTTCGTGTGTGTGGCTATATGTCACATGCATCCTCTATCTATTTATTTATTTATAAGTTGTAAGGAATTTACATCATTGACGTTGCTGAATCTACGAAGGCATTTTAATTTCTATGCACCGCTAATGTTTCTTGGATTGTGTTGTTTTCACTGTTATATAATAACTCGGGATGAATATTTATTTAAAATGTGATAATAACCAATTGCTTGGAGATAATAAAGAAGCTATATATTCATTTTACTCATATTTTACAAAATTGTGCTAATAAAGAGGTGTTGGAAATAAACAAGTTT
Source organism: Timema genevievae (assembly GCA_902155825.1). Classification (NCBI taxonomy): domain Eukaryota; kingdom Metazoa; phylum Arthropoda; class Insecta; order Phasmatodea; family Timematidae; genus Timema; species Timema genevievae. The sequence continues at coordinate 178,915 of CABFWO010000532.1, read as the reverse complement.
TAATAAAAATATAAAAATTCTATGTGATATTAAATAAATGTGTTACAGGGTTAATTTTAATGCGTTTCTAATTTAATATATGTATATTTGACCACTATTAGGGAAAGTAAAAATTAAACAGTCAGAGGGTTAAGCATGTATATTATATATTAGGGGTGTACAAAGTCCAGTTTTTCAATTCGAAGTGAGTCTTAAGGGAATATATGAAAAATTCTTTAAGCTGAATAGAAGTCCGGAAAAAGTCTAAGGAGTCTCTCGGCTGCTGATGACAAGTAAATTGGTGTTTGAGTACCAGTCGAGTATACTAAGAGTGGTTTTCCACTATCTATCCACACAAATATGGGTACACATCCTCTAAATTCAACCTTCGTCATCCCTAACACATATAATTAGAACATATGCTTATAAACTGAGTAGGTATTAAAAGGCTCTTCCAACAAAAATAATTAGCAAATGCTTGCTTCCACTGATTCTTAAATATGTCTTACCCATATCTTCAACGTCATCCAAGTCTTCTTTTAGTGACTGACGGCTGTTGCCGTTCTGATAGCCGTTTGTCGCGGGGAATGTCGGCAGCTTACTCGGCGCCAGATGGCCGTTCATCTCATCCATCTCCACGTCACTCTCTTCGCCGATAAGGGGGCAGTGCGGTTCCCCACCGCCGTTTATCGCTGTATTGTTTAAGTTGTTCTCTTCGACCGAGGAGTTATTTCGGTTGCTGCCACCATAGAGGGCCTTGGTGGACTGGATGACCGAGGTTTGGACGGCGGGGCTTGCGGGGCGGGACAAGGAGGAGGGGTGGATGGGGGGAGAAGAGCCCCTGCCCGCGAGGGCAGCGCGGGGGGCAGACCTCCGTGTCCGAGCCGTTAACCATCTCGACAAATTGCCGGCACTTGAGGAGGAACAGCAGGTTCTGGTTCCGTTCCAACAGACCCGGGTACAACTTACTGGTCGTCTCAATGGCCTCCCCCATTCGACCGGCTAGGACCAGCTTTAGTATTCCTGAACATTGAATCAAAGAGAATATCTCATCTAAAAAAATTGTAATCAAAGAAAAAGATATAGGAAAGAGGGATAGGAATACATAAAAGGAACAAAATATGCATTTTATAATGAAAAGAGGAACATGATTCACACTTTACACTGCTGCCACTGGATAATTCATCAATGAGTATAAGCCACTTCTTAGTAAAGTAAAACAAAAACATAAGGGAGGGAAAGGAAATTATTAAAGAGTGATAGGGATAAATATAAATAGTAATAAAATACGAATTAGATAAAAACCATTACCTATTCTAGTGACTAAGTCAAGAGTGGTTCCAGGGCCCATATTTTTAAATTGTGAGTAGCGAGATCTCAAAGTGGTTGCGAAAGAGATTCTAGAGGTCACAGCAAACATGGGCAGATTTAGTAAATGAAATAATTATTGCATTTATTTTATTGCAGAAATAAACATCATCCATAATGAATAAAAAAAATTAATAAAAAAGAATAAAAAAGATGATAATAATAATAATACTTAGCACCGTGTCTTACTATCTGTTCGGCTATTACGCTTAAGTACTAACTACACAAATGAGTTATGAATTGGGAAGATTGAATAAAGAGGAAGTGAACCTGTATTTGCGCGGAGGGAGAGTAGAAAACCATTTGGGGAAAAACGTTTTACCTGAGCGAGATTCGAACCTCGATCTGCCCATCCTCGGCAGTCTAGCTCAATACGAAGGTAGCGTGTTAGCTAACTACACCGAGAAGTGGGTGATCTGTCAATAACACAATCTTAATAACCAGTCTTATAGCCAGCTAAGATAAACTAATGGATTACATTGTTTGAAAGCAGATGTTAAAATTGTACAGTAGAAACCCGATGTAGCGTGGTCCAGTATAGCAAATTAGGAAATAATGCAGTGAAGAGAGCGGTTCTGCATTACCATGTATCACAAATCTCGCATCTCTTAGCACCAGGAGACAATAACCCAAAGCAAGCCCTAACTGTCCTTGAAATCCAGCAGCCAATACACGACTTCTTGATTCCCATCACCCTCTTGTCCTCAGGCGTAATGGTGTCATTTTGTGGAAAAGGAAAGTATATTCTGTGAGTGGTAAACTCCCACCCCGTCATTTTTCACTCAACAGGTCACCTTCTGACATATTGCGGGTAAGTTGGGGATGCGGGTAACATGAGAAAATGTCAGTGTTTTTGAAGTTTTTATATCAAAACACTTTTCGGTCAAAATAAATAAAATATTGTTACAATAGAAAGAAAGTTTAATTTTCTTCACTTGGTGACCTCAACAGTTGTTGAATATCTGTCAAGGGTGTCCTGGAATTTAATGACAACTTTTTCTCTTCATTTAAAAAGTTTCTCATCTAATACTGCTATGCTCATGACAGATATTCAACAACTGTTGCTATCAACATCTGAAGAAAATCAAACTCTATATTTGTACTAAGGCAATAGTTTATTTATTATGGCAAAAAAAAAAAAAGAAGAAAAGAGTTTTGCTACAAAAACTGAAATTTTCTACCATCACCTAGATCCCCCATCCTAAGTTATAGTGCGGGAGTGAAGTATGTCCCCCGACAACAGAGCTATATCAGGCTTCTACTATAATTAAAATGTACAACGTTGGTGAATGTACTGTTTGTTTATTTATTTATTTTATTTGGAGAGATACAGTTGAAAAAATAAGTGAAAAGGCCGCAGGTTCCCAATCCCGGATTTAGGTGCTAAGGATATGGGTGTAGTATTAAGCTTTCTGTCCTTGGTTAAGCTATTTTCTAGGTCGTGTGCTGGTATAATGTGTTAGAAAAGGTGAATAATTACTCCAATAAAAACACTATAATCCAACTATCAATAAAAAATAATAGCGATTAAAACATATTGGTAGTTAAAGGAAATATCACTCACTCTGCCTATTCTTTATAGATATGACATCTTCGTCAAAGACCTGACCGGTGACTTGAGCAAATGATTCTGCCGTGGCACAATAACCATGATGAACCAAGTATGTAGAAACCATCCTGGAAACAGGAATACCATCCCAGAGAATCAAGCTCTAAAGGAACTTAAAAGAACACACCAAAACTCTTCATAAATTTATAAAATGACACCTGAATAGCGGAATCAAGCCCGCTTGCTTTAATGTATAAATGTCACTGTACTAACGGCAGCATGGAGCCACTAGCCCGGTACGAGAGTGACGCCTTAAGACCATTTAGCCATTGGAGCGCTTTAAAAAAAATTATATTTCAATTTCATCTTATATTGATAACTTTTCCCCAAGATCCTGGTTCGGATTCATAGGTAAAATTAAGGACTTGAGATTCAGATTAGTAAAATGGTAGATTCGACCCCAATCTAATAAATACAAAATCAACTTGAGAAGAAAAATTTTCAAACTTAAGAAATAAAATGACCCTATCCTGTAGATGCAGTGGGGTCACCCACCCACCCTCCAAACTAGTGATGTGGACAAACCTTAACAGAAACAAACATGTCAGGAAGATTTTTAAAATATGACTTATTAATCACTTAATTAATCTAAGGGGTACATTTTAAAGAAACAGCTTTATTCTGCAGAGGGGATGAGAAATTAAAATAAGAATACCATTTTTTTTTTCTTAGCACACCATTCACACCATTAGCATCCATATTTTGTCACTTTGCTATAGGTGGTATAAAGCCCTCGTTACTTCAAGATCTGATAGCTCGCCATCTTAATTGATGGCTCGCATGACAATTTACACATGTCCATCACAGACTATGTCTTAAAATATGAGTGAATAACAACAGGGGTGGAGATTTATGATTTAACCAACCCCTGTTCCTAAAACTTGAGAGGGTTTGAGGGTCATCCCCCCCAACTGCCTGAGAGACAAAAAATGTAAGAACTATATATGCTTCTATAAGCTATTTCGAAGGTTTTTTGAAATGTAATTGTGGACTTGGGTTTAACATTTTTTAAAACTAGTCACAAACATTAAAAATATTAAAAGAGCCTAGCCTTGACCGTAAGAAAATTGTTTTAAACATCTTCTAAAAAAGCCATGTTTAATAGAAAATAACATTTTCAAAAAGAAATAATTCATCCAAGCAGCATCAAGATTATGAATCTAAACAAGCAATTGAAACTTTGTTTTTAAATGTACATCAAGTAAAAACACAATAGTATTTTACTGCTACATTACTGTTTAGCAATTCTTATGTCCCCATTTAATCTAAAAGTAATTCTGGAGAAATGTGATATTTATGATGACTTAAGCAAAAATGTACAAGTAATGAATATTTTCCTTAACCCCTGAAAGTCAGGAATCCTTTTACGCTCGACCCCTGCACGAGCAGGTCTGGGGTCTGTTCTCCGCCAATGAAGAGCGACCCTGGGAACGAGATGGCTCCTGGATAGCTCAGCGGTAAGAGCATTGACAAGGTCCCAGGTTTGATTCTTGTATCCAGGTGTCATTTTTCAAATTAAAAAATATGAATTTTAGATGGGGTTATAACCGTAATTAACGACTATGAATGCTTGGCTATTATTTTAACCCATAGTTTAGGAAAAACCACAATCAGTCCACTAAACCGGGATTCAAACCCCGATCTACCTATCCTCGGCAGTCCAGTCTTTTGCCTTAAAGCGTTCAAACATTGAAGATGGTTTATTCACACTTTACCATGACAGACGACATGACGGCCTGAGCCTAGAGAATATAGAGTGACAGTAAGTTACTTGTGTAAGGTGGCCTGCCACTCCCCCTGATTGTCTGGCACAGGGTACTGGTGGATAGTGGCCTGGGTTCGGGCACGGAGTTCTCGCATCATGTCTTCAATATCAAACACAAACGGGGCCTGACCAAAGTTGGCGTCCACCACTTCACCTGGAGTTTGGAGACCAACCGTCGGGTACAAGTTAGGCTGTCGAGAGGGACAAAAAAAAATGTTATGGCACAGACCATTTCAAAATTGAACTAAACTATATATCAGAGAGTCTGACTAGCGATTTGAGTTATATGTGTATGCAGTAATTACTCTAATTTACTAGGGGTGAGCAAGGTTGCATTTAGAGGAAGTGTAACCACATTTGTGTGGAAGGATCATTTGGGAAAAACCACGCTCAGTACATCCAACCAGGATTCAAACACTGATCTCCCCGTGATCAGCAGTCAAGTCTATTACAAGAAGGACACAAACATGCAGCCACCAAAGTGATGATATGGACATGTAATGAGGATGGAAAAGGAAAGGACCCTAAGGAGATTGATGAAGTTGAAGTTAGGAGAGGAAAGACCACAAAGAGGACTAAGGAAGAGAGGGTTGGGAGAAGAAGTCAGAATGAGAAGAGACAAATGGACAAGAGTAAGAGATGAAGAATGGTGGAAAGACAGAAGGAGATGGAGGCTTTTTACTAAAGTGGCACGGCCACAGCCTGTAAATAATTTATTATTATTATTATTTTTAAACTACATATAGAAAACCAAAATATGAATATAATTCTGTCAAAAAGAATATTTGAATTAAACTAAAAATTAAATAAAAATGTGCAGATATGATTTTCTTTTCCATAAAACAAAAAGTTATCAAGAAGGATTAAAGGATTCACTTGAAAGCTATTATCTGATTTGTAAAAAAAATATATCACTTACCAAAGTATTAATGTTTTCAAAATAATTAAATCTTGATCAAATCTATCAATGGAAGGTTAAAACAACAATGTCATACATTCAAACAAAGTGCATTGAACATGAACAAATAGTTCCTAATATATCTGAAAAAATTTCTTTGGGAAAAGTTTTCAGCCTTATTTAAAGCATATAAAAAATATATCGAACCAGTTTATTATAAGATAAACAAATCAATTAATATACTAGCTTATTTTGCAAATCATTTAATCAATGTCTGTGTGATTCCAAAACTTTCAATTTCGAATCAAATCTGAATCTTAGAGCTAGTTTCATAGAATGAGTACACATCAAGTGCTGCGTTACACTAAATACAGGACAACACCTACCTAGACCAAAATGGAATAGGCCTGTTTCATATGCGAAATTGGCTCATTCCATTCATGTTTAGGTAATTGTTGTCATGCATTTAGTGTAGCACGAAAATTGAGGCGTGTTCATCCTGACTATGAAACTAGTCCTTAAGCTTACTGACCCAAATAATTAATCATGAATAAATTATTTGATGAAGAAAATGTTTCGAAACAGAGCCGAAACAAATATGTTATAGTTTTTTTTTAAATATAAATCATATACTGTATTTACAAGTTGAACTTTCCACATCCACCAACGCAGGCCTTAGGACTGTTTCTGGCTTTGCCTACAGCCTAGAGGACGAGTCATGTTGTTGTTGCTATTTAGCAAGTCTGTGCTGTGTTGGACTCAGAGAACATTCTTGCACCCTTGGTCTGGGAATTATTTTTGTCCCACTGGGGCTACCAATGGGCTATAAACTATACGAGAGTGCCGACCAGACTGCAGCAGGGCCCTATACACAACACTAAAAGAACTCAATTTTTGACCACAATATGTAAACATATTTTTTAAGTTATTTCCCCACAGATGTGGAGTTTGTTACAAGTTTATTCGGGTCACAAAGTTGATTTGGTTCGAGGATCAAATTTGGTCACTCCAGCTGAAGCTCAACATGTTAAGCTAGATTTTTTTTTTTTTTGTTAAATGTCCAATGAAAATATTAGCGCCATAATAATAAGTGTTTGAGGTCTGATCCATTTCCATAAAATGTAAATGTTGTTCACATAACTTTGATAAAATGTTATAAGATTGTTTTATATTTTAATAATATATTGAGGTTAGTTTCATTGGAAAGTTAAATTATTGAAAAGAATGACTTATAAATCTGAATTTTTAAATTACATTCCATAGAATCTTAATCAGGTATCTATTTAGATTATAAATCTAGCACACTATTCACATCTTTAAAATATTATGATTCGAAACTTCAAATTGGGTGTGAATCCTATATTTGAAATTAAAGTTTTGAAGATTCACACAGGCTTAATCAATACAGTAATCTGCTAGTGGTAAATCTTAAAGCCGACTATATGATATGTATTCAAGAACTAGGCCGAGTGAAACAGAAGGTAAAGCAGAGTTGAGGGCGAGTTGATTTCCTATCTATTTTGTTACCCCTTCTACTTCTGTTTCATACAGCTTTACTCTCACATATAAAAAAAAGTTTTTCCGAGGATATTACCTAAAATCTGAACTTACTGGTAAATCTGTAAAGGCTACTCCTAGATTGTGCCCATTTTTGGTGTAAAAACAAGTATTGTCTATAAGGTTCACGCCACAGCCTATAACGTCCCCTGTGGTGAAGGTCGGACCGTACGGCTGCCCGGTGCCCGACGAGCAGAAGGAGTGACCGTCGTCACCGTGGTAACCGTAAGAGTGTTTGTCCCAGCCTGGAACAAGAGTCAAATCTTAATCGAGGAATGGAGGGGAACATTAGATGAGATCTGTATTTTTTCACCCAAATCAATACAATATTGTAAAATAGAGACATTTAGTTTTATGTTTTGTAGGTAAAAACAAACACAAGGGAGACCAAGCAAGAGATGGGAGGAGCAGTTAACAGCAAGTGTGTAAGTGAGAGTAGAAGAATGGACAAGAGGAGGGAAGGATGAATGGTGGAAGGATAGAGGAAGATGAAGCTATTTTACAAATCAGACCCGGCCACAAGGCTGGAAACTGTCTATGGTAATGTTTCATGCCCATCGCTGAATTTAACTGGTAATTTTTCTTTTAATATGAAAAGATTTTGTTCAAATTCTACTATGTTAACAAATATCCTATTTATGGTTGAGATTATTGTGTGTAGAAAACTAAACTAAATGTTTCTACTGAAATAATATTTTATTTATTCTGGACCACAATGTCTTTTGTCATAAAAAAACTGCAAACTATGTACTTTGAATCACACTCTTCTTTTATCTGATCTTAAGTGGAAAACTAAGCACTTCACTCAGAGCCTTCTTACTTGCTTTCTCTATGAAAGTAGGCACTCGAAAGATCATTGCCGCACTTACAAAAGTACATCACCTATCCCTAGTTCTATCCAGTCCACCACATTACACCCTATTCCTATCTTGAGCTAGTTCTATCCAGTCCATCTCATTACACCCTATCCCTATCTCGAGCTAGTTCTATTCAGTCCCCCTCATTACACCCTATCCATATCTTGAGCTAGTTATATCTAGTCCACCTCGTTCCACCCTATACCTATCTTGAGCTAGTTATATCTAGTCCACCTCGTTCCATCCTATCCCTATCTTGAGCTAGTTCTATCCAGTCCACCTCATTACAACCTATCCCTATCTAGAGCTAGTTCTATCCAGTCCACCTCATTCTAATGTTATCCTCTCATCGGTGTCTCGGTCTTCCTAATGGTCTCTTTCAATTGGGTTTGCCAGTCAATACCTTGGTTCTAGAATATCCCAGTCATGCTGCCTGTCCTGCCCACCTTAATATACGAGACTTGATTATCCTAACAAAGTCTTGTGAAGATTACAGGGTAAGCAACTCATAATTATGTAATCTACTCCACTCCTCAATAACCTCATCCCTTTATGGACTAAATATCTTCCTAGGTATCTTGTTTGTGAACTTTTCTTTTTAATCATATAAGGTAAGAGATCACGTTTCACACCTTTAGAGAACAACCAGTAAAATTATTGTTTTGTATATTCTGAGTTTTACATTCCTTTAAAGCAGGTGAGTTGTCAACAACTTACAGACTGAGTTATAGCATGCAGACTATTATTTTCCTAATTTCCACTCTAAAATCGCTATTGTTAGTTAAAATTGTCCCCAAATATTTAAACTCATTAACTATATCAAATGATATGTTGTTCGAAGTAATCTCTAAATTATTGTTCCCCAATCTGTGTTCTCTTGATCATATAGTACTTAGACTTTTCAGCGGTCATTTCTAAACCTATTTCCTTACTTGTGTCTAGTTAAATTAAATGTCTGCACTTTTTGTAACAGCTTTCTTACTATTGACCAAAAAAGATAAATCATCTGTGCCTCCTAAAAGCTGCATTGTACCGTTTAATGTCAATTCTTCCTTACTCTCTTGCAGTACCCTAATAGCTGCATTGTACCGGTTAATGTCAGTTCTTCCTTACTCTCTTGCAGTTTGACCCAAGTAAAGTGTGCCTCTGAAACAAGTCAACAGAGGTGGGGGTAAGCTAAGCGTACTCACCGGGAAGTCTGTTCATGTTGACCCCTTGAGCGGATAGGCCAATCCCCATGTAGCCATCTCGGCCCTTACTCACAATCTTAACCTCAAAGTAGTAGAGACCACAGGCGGCAGGGATCGCATGTGTGGCTCGGACACTGGCGGCGTCTTTGTGGGTCTTACCATGACCTGGAACAGAAACACAATCCAATCAGAGCTGTGGTGTCGATACACCAATCATTCAACTATGACTCCTTTATTTTTATACTGTCCGAATTACTCCAACTTTAACTCCATAAATTGCTAATGTATAATGATAAAAATTTACTGCAGTAAAATGCTCCAATGCAGATTACTTCATGGGAAGCTTCTTTAACATTGTGAATTTAAATTTGAATAAATTTGACAAACAAAATTACCAACCCGGCCCTAAAAATTAAAAAAAGTATTTAATTAAAATTATATATTTATCATATAATGTTATGATATAGTAGGTTTCTATTTTGAAGCGGATGTCGTAATTGGTACTCCAACTCTGACTTCACCCAAAATTGCTTCCGACTTCGACTTCATGATTCCAGTCCTACGGGGAATCATTATAGTGTCTTGCTTACATTTGAAGGACTCTGTCATGGCCACACTGTAAAAGGCTTTAAAGAGAAATATTGATAAATTGAAAAATGAAACCTGGACACAGGAATCGAATTGGAGAAAGCTAACACTTGTGCAATTAACTACACACTTTTTTTACCCTGAGAGGTAGCAGTCTTGCCATCACGGACAACACTATGACCCTATCTTTCAAGCTGCACCATAGTGTAACCATGCTAGGTAAGCTTGCCATCTAAACAAAGGGTACATAAATAGCAAAGATTGAGAGAATGAAATGATCTATAGGTTATGGATAGAGCCGCATTCGCCTTAAAATATGAGTGAAGAATGACCCTGAGCATGGAACAAATTCTGGAAATTTCAACGATAGGGCATTGGCACACCAAGCCCAAAGGCACAGGGTCTAATTTCCTTGTTCAAATATAATTTTTCAATTTACGAATATAAAAAGATTTGGTTAGACTCTTGCAGGGTGTTGAACTTTAGTATCCACATGGCGTTAAGGCAGATAGGGTGAGCTTATTTGTGATTTTGAGTTTAATGTGACTGCACTCCTGTGGTATAAGAGCTCCACTTGTGTTGCATGTAGCCTGTCAATACAATGTTTATCAGGGTTGCCACTATTTTCCTTAATATTAAAATCCCTGCATTTTCCAGAGGAAATTTCGATTCTTCAAGACACTTTTGAATAGCCTTGGACAAATTAAAATATACATATATTTTTATGTGGCCTGTAAGCTTTAAATATCATCTACAGGTGGGGGGCTGGATTAATGCTAAGAATAGCTTAGTTTAAAAAAAATCCTTATAAAAATATATACAATTTCGATATAGCATACCAGTTAATACTTACATCAGTTTGAAGAATTTCAATTACTAAACTTACACATGACTTTAAAGAAATTATGAAGAATATGAAAAAAAATTCCATTCATTTCATTAAGTTGTTTTATTTGAGAATCACTTTTTTACAATTTTTTTTTAACACAGTGTCAAGTTATCTGCATATGTAATAAATTACGCTAATGTGTTAAGGCTTAGGGCAGTTGAATCAAGAAAGAACGTACCCACATTTATGTGGAGGGAGAGAAGAAAACCTTTTAGGGAAAACCATCCTCAGTACAACTGACCGGGATTCGAACCTTGCTCTCCCCGTCATCGACAGTCTAGTGTACTGCGAGAGTGATGCCTTAAACCATGTGGCCACTGAAGCGGATGAGAATTACTTATTTATATATGTTAATTTCCTTTAGTAAATTGTGTCATTAAAAAAATCCAATTTTATTTCGCGGCCCATTTTTATATTTAAATTCTCAATGGGATCCTCCAAACTATAGATTTGTCCAGGTCTGCTTTAGAGAGAAATATAGAGGAATGAAATATCATTTGTTATAAAAATTACTAATTTAATGTGAAGTCGAGTAATTGGTGTTCAGAACTTGAGGATTTGACCTCGACAGGAGTAATTAAAGGAGTTGCTATGTAACTCAAATGTTTTAATGATGAAAAAGTGAAAATTGGAGGCATGATATGTGTATGTGAAATTTTTGTTAACTTTTTTCCTCTATGCAAATTACTACTTTTTAAATCTTGCGGTTTAATGTCCCAAATTCACACATATTCTAGTGAATTTTTTTTTTGTGTGTGAAGTTCTTTGTGTTTCCAGGTTCTCCGGGTTTTTTTAAAAGTATATTATTAGAACAGTTCAGAGCACTTTAAATGTATTTATTTCAATATTTTTTTACCAAACACAGTTCTCACAACTCATTTAAAGTACTATTAGCCGGAATCAGCGAGAGAGCATGCTTCAAGTCTATTTTTTCCCACTCATTCATTTTTATCAAGTCAAGCAAAAAATTAAAAAGTCTTCTCTTTTGTTTTTATTTTATTTTTATAAGTGAAACTATTCTTATTTTCAAGTTATCCAAACACCTTTCTTAAAATTATGTCAAATCAAGGTGGTGTAGTAAGCATATTAAAATGGGTTATGTTAAAATGTAATCGATCACCAATAAGATAATATTTAGATAATTATGATATAATTTCATCAACCTCACCACTTCTTTATTCTGCAAGGCTTACAAATCACAAACTTTGTACAGCTCCATGTATGAGTGCAGGGTCCTGGGTGAATTTCGTGTATTATTTGAGTCCTTGGTTTGTGTGTTGTTGTCGGGGCAAGACAGGCTTGACAAGTAAACTGTTCCCTCTCTCTTTCTCACTATCCACTTGACCAACCACACACACAATAAGGTAGAGGGAAAATGTTAGTGTAGTGGCTTTAAAGGGCAAGTTTTATACTAAATGAGAGGAAATTGTTGCCAATTATATTTTTGAATCTAATGTGCACCCCGATTATAAAAAAACCTTGAAACAAAAAACCTATTTTATTGATAGCTTCATACAACAACTTGTGCTTCTTGTCCATCTTGTGTTCTATTCGCTTCACAAAGCCACCAAGATACTGCCGGCCAGAGTGAGTAGAGCAAGCAATGGCGTAGATGCAGGTTTGGGGTAGATGCGAAGGCTAAGGAAAGACAAGGTAAACCAAACAAAGGGAGCGAAATACAAAATATAGACACGAAGGGTGTATAGGATTTTGGAATGGATATATGAGTGAGCGCATGGCAGAGCAGTGGGTGGAGTTTCTGAGTTGACGTTGAATCCAATGCAAGGGTGCCCATTGGACTATATATATATACACACACACACACACACACATACCTAATAACGCTATTCACCTACGGGGTATGCAAGAAACTGTGAATATAGCTAAAAAAAAACTTCGTACTTAATCCATCCTCACTAACTTTCTCTAAACTTTCCTATCCTCGCATACTCCCTTCGCTTCAACAACATCCATACACTGAGTCATGCATGCTCTTTTATTCTTAACACTCTTAATGTTTCTCATTTTCACATAATCTACAACATTTAGCCACTTCTTACATGGCCTACCCCTTCCTACAATTTACCTTCATAAATTTGTTTCATCATTCAAACCATACTCATCCTCTCAATATACCCAAACCACACTGACCTATTGGATTCCCTTTCAAATCGCACTCCTTTAGTACCCATGCATTACCGACTCTGTCCATATGAGTTTTTCCACATGTATCTCTTAGATATATCATTCCAACCGCATTCACCTTGCTCTTGTGTTTTTCCTGACAAACCCACACTTCACATCCGTAGAACAACACATTGGCGTTAACACACTTTTATATACTTCCATTTTTGCCTCTTTTGATAATACCTCGTTCTTTGCTACAGTCCACACACATAAAACTACTCTCCGAGATACATTCACCCATCTGTCGATTATATATATATATATATATATATTCAAATATTTAGCAATGAAAACAAAATGCAGATATTTCACTTGAATAACTTAAGTAAAAAACACATACAGCCCAACCTTGTTTCTGTCTAATGAAGGCTGATCATTTAACCTTAATCATTTTCTCTACATGGCATTGAACACTTCAAAACATAAAATAGGTCGAAATAACATTACAAAAACACGGTTTCTCATTACATACTCCCTGTGACAATCAATTAGCTAGCTCCTTTGTTATTTTTTTTTCTCATATTGGTAGAAATGCGATTTTCAGTTTTGTATAAAGCAGCAACAAAACACACAACCGGTTGTGTCTGTAGTGAGCTTTGCGGTAAGCAAAATATGACTGTCATATAAATATCCATGAAGTGTGCCCTTGATAACCTTAGGTTCAAGTGCATGGTCTCAAAGTGCTGTAAGTATGTTTTCCACTCTAGTCTGCCATTGTGCGGCCTAATCTTATCATGTAAATTAATAACAAAGCTCTCATTTTTAACTCACATTATGTCTGAGTTTATTGTTCAAATTACTTGCACGACTATTATAAACAAAGGACATTTATCTGGCATCTGAAAAAAGCTGGGTGGCTACAAAACTTTTATTATAAAATTATATGACTTTTCTAGGTTTTCCATACATTTCAAAAAATTCCCGGTTTAACCTTTTTAAAATTTTTCCTTGATTAATATTAAACCCAATAAGATAAAAGACCACTAAGAAAACCCAGATGCAGATGGGGGGGGGGGGGGGGAAACATTTTGGTTANGGGGGGGGGGGGGGGGGGGGGGATAACATTTGGTTAGACCTGAGAGAGATAGGGTGTAGGGGAGGAAGAGGATAGTTCCAACAAAGTGTTTATTTAGAGAGGTATTGTGACATAGTGTGCGCCACTGCGACATATTATTGGATTACAGTAGTAGATTCAACCAAGCAAGTGAGGACATACGTATTTATTTCATTCGTGATTTACAGTGGAATTTCTGTTTTTGTGTGTGCTGAGTAAATATTGTATGATTATCTAAAATTAATCTTTGTTATGTTTGCAGTTTTATACATATTTTAATCCATTATCATTAGAGAAAGCATTCTTTTGGCGTTTATTTGGCACCAGAGTTTATAAGTAAAAATTAAAAATAGACGCCATTTTAATGCTTAGTTGGCGATAGTGCTGTGAGAGTAGTTGCAACAAGTGTTGCGACTTACCCCGCAGGGATGAGAATAATTTAACATTATTTTATTTGAGGATATAATTGAAATATGATTAGTAACAACTTATTGTTACACAGAATGAGAATTACTTTCTTGCTAGCTTGCTCGAATGAGTACTACTAAAAAGGAATCAAGTAGTAAAAATACATTTGTAATTAATAATAAGTTTTGTTGTACACTAAGCAGAGTAGGCCCATTTTTTTAAAATTCACTCCCATCTGGTGCCTTAACATTGCAGGCAGAGTTCTAACAGAAATTATAAGGTGTTACTGTCAAATGGAGTGAAGGTGACAACTTTTCAACTTTAAATAACTTTAAACAAATCCAATTATTGAAAATTAAAAAATATTATGTGATTCTTGGTTTCAAATATAGAAAAACACCCCTAAGCTATTTTTAGGTTGGCTAAGACATAGAGTGTGTGTGTGTGTGTGTGTGTGTGTTTGTATATATATATATATATATATATACACACACACACACTCTATTTTGGTCACCTTCACTCCAAATGGGGTGAGGGTGACCGAACATTAATTTTATTTTATAAAATAGTTTTGAAAAGTGTTGGGGTGAAGTTGACACAAGGAAAAGTTGGTTGCAAACTCTCTTGATATTGCAAGATTTTTTTAATATTCTTTTACAGATACATTAGTGTTTGTGAAATTTGTAAGTAATAAATTAGTAGTAATAATAAGGAAAATAAACAAGTTTGAAAAACTTGGCTAACTTCACGACTGTGGTCATCTTCATCCCATTTGACAGTACAGTTAAAAAGTACCCTACAAATTTTATCTGACAATAATTTTCATATTTCAATATGAGAACACGTCCGAGACGAACAGATAAAGGGCAGACACCAAATAATATTATGTCAAGGACTGCTAAGTTGGTTATAGAAAATGATGGTCACAAAGACTTTTTCCTGTAGAAAGATAGCACTATAATTCAACATTCATTATTATACATTATCAAGATATATAACTATGCTAAAGAAAAAAAATGACAATGTTAAGCAAGGAACAGAGAAAATTATTCCCTCCTGTGGATATTCAAAACCAGGATAATATTTAGTGATGCACAGGAAAATATTTTAATCCGCCTTGGGCTGAAAATGAAAAGGCTGGTGTTGATTGGTTCACTGGTTTTCTTAAGCATCAATCTGAATTGGCGCTGCATCAGCCAGAACCCACCAGTTTAGCCAGAGCAACCAGTTTTAACAAGACCAATATTGAGCATTTCTTTAATAAGCTATCTGTTGTTTCATCGCGACATGCTTTTACACCGTCTCGAATTTGGAATATGAATGAGACAGGTGTATCAACAGTTTTGCGTCCAAACAAAATTGTTGCACAGAAGGAATGAAACAGGTTGGCGCTATTACCTCAGCAGAACGTGGGCAAATGGTCACAGTAGCAGCAACTATCAACGCACAAGGCAATGGAGCTTCCCCCCACCCCTCCCCCATGTTCCTTTTTCCAAGAAAAAAGTTTCAAGATAATTTTATTCGAGATGGCACCCCTGGCTCTATTGGTGCTTTGTAAATTATCAACCATTCTCAACCTACTCCAGATAATCCAGTGGTGATTTTATTGGATAATCCCGTCTCCCACCTCAGCTGTAGTACTCCTGATCTTTGCAAGGATAAAGGAGTTATTGTGGTATCATTCCCAACACATTGTTATCATCATTTACAACCTTTGGATTTGACAGTTTTTGGACCCTTCAAGAGACTTTGCAGCACAAGCATTGATTCTTGGCTTAAAAGCAACGCAGGGAAAACACTGACTAGCTGTGATATTCCAGTAATTGTTAGAAACCATTTCTTGCATGCTCTAACTCCAATCAACATAATTTCAGGATTTGCCAGTGCAGGAATATATCCGTACAATCCTGATATATTTACTGAAGCAGATTATGCTCCAGCTTTTGTCACAGATTGACCTGCACAAAACGCAGAAATTGAAGATAAATCTGTTGAGCACAATCAATACATAGGTACAGCTAAAGAACTCAATGATGTGTCGGAGAAGGAAAGGAACAATATCAATGATGTTAGCTAGATGGAGAATTCCTCACTAAAAGCATAAATAATAGCTTCGGATATTTGATTCTATTAATGATAGTAATAAACATTTATATGACCAGACCGAGTGGTCAGAAATGCTTCTCACCTGAAACTGCGAAACCATTCCCAAAAGCGATGCCAAGAAAGCAAACAAACTGTGGGAGAAATAAGAGGAAAGCTACCATTTACAGACACCCCAGAAAAAACAGCCCTAGAAGAAGAAAAAAAATGTTTCACAAGAAAAAAAACAAAGACTAACAAAAAATCTTGCAGCTATATTTCAAAAGAATAAACATACAACAAAAAATAAAAGAAAATATGTGAAGAGGAACATAATTTTTGAAGATATATCAACTGATGATGATCAAACATATTATTTGGTCTGTAGTAAGGAATATGGTGATGGACTTAATGACTGGGTGCAGTGCAGAATTTGCAAAATGTGGGACCATTGGCTGTGAGTAAAAAAAAACAGCTTTACATTTGCATTAATTGTATATCTGATGAATGTGACGAATTTGAGGAGTCAGAATAGCTGTTGCAACAAGCCCCTAGTAGTGTTGCAAAGTGCCCCTCTAAAGGGGCAACTTACAACATATGTAGGCTTTGATTTGAAATAATTTTGATAACCTAAATAAAGACATATAAGCAAACATATACTTTCCAAACAATGATAAAATGTTATATTTTATACCTGTGAAAAATAAAAAGATTTTAGTAAAACATAAAAAAATAACATGAAAAGTGTTGCAACATGCCCCAGTCTCCCCTGATAAGATAGACTGGATAGAATTAGATCAAGATAGGGATATGTGGCGTACTTTTGTGAGTCCAATAATGAACTTTCGAGTTCCTAGTGCCATAAGTAAGTAAGTATTACATTGATAATATATAACAGCTAATAAAGATAAACATAGTTTTAAGTTCTTTTTTCCAGTTTTTAATGTTTTCGGTATTATTTGTGTCTGTGTAAATGCAGGCAATATCCAGACAATATATTTTAACACCGAGAAACCAAATCTCTCAATTTTGTGTTAAATTTCCTGACATTTCCTTGACATCAGAAATTCCCTAACTTTTCCAGGTTTTCCCTTTCTCTACCCACCGAGAAAAGGTACTAGAGCTACTTTCACATATTGATACGTCAAGTCAGCAGCTGTCACTTTAGATAGCTATTATAAATACCTATTAAATAACAATAGTAATAATATAAAAATGTAAAATGTTGCCCATATAAAAATAATTTTGCATTTTCTAAAAATGTATACATACTAAGACTACTATATTAATACAATGCACTAGAGCAGCGTTTCCCAAATTGGGTTCCGCGGAACCCGTGGGTTCTGTGAGGTAAAATTAAGGAGTTTCGTAAAAATGTTTTAAAAATTTTAAACATCAAAAGATAAAAACAATGTAGGCACATTTATATCTAGAGGACGATACTATATGTGGTTCAGGTTGCTTTTACTGCATTCTGGATTCTCACTATACTCTAAAACCAGAATGAAGTATCGAAACCTACTTGATGCTGCTCCAGACATGTGAATACAATCGTCAACAACTAAACCGGATATAAAAAAACACTCTTCTCATTAAAATGTATTTTGACGTTTTGTGTATTTTTTATACTAATAATAGTGAGCAATGAATATGATGCTTTAATTATAATGTGATTGATAGTAAAACCCTTTCATTTTTTCCCCTTGACAAACACGTATTTATTGATGGGGCATAAAATAGGTCAAAACGTGTAGTAGTTGCCTTCGCCCTGGAAAAATGAAACTTTCAATTTAAAGGTATTTTACCTTAAAACAAGGAAAATTTTCACCTTTGGCTTTTTTCTTATGTGTTACGCTAAACATATTTTAGGCGTTCCATTATGGTGTATGAAATATAAAAAGGTTCCATGACTAGATTTACTTGGGAAACGCTGCACTAGAGAACTTTAACTTAGTAGTGTGGGGTTACAGCCCCGGAAAGGTGTTTTAAGAATCAACTTGGATCCACCTTGTTTGACTCCCTAATTTATACAAAGGCCGGTGTATTCCTTTAAAATTCCCCTACATAATTTTAATTTATGAGAGTAGATAGTTTATGTATTATAAATGCTTATCAGTAATAAATCCAACTTTTAAATTACATAATATATAGATTAATAGAGAACCTTAAATGACAGTCCTGCAAATAATTAGGTGAGGAGTGATGGCTTTGGGGCTGTGCACTGTGCAGCCTGTGTTGTCACAAAGTGTGCGAAGACGAGAGGGACTGATCTGGGGGCAGCGCACTTACCTTCACTCAATGTGAGAAAGTGGGAAACATGGGTTAAGGGCAGTGTTTTTGCAGGGTTTTTTTCCCCAAAAATAAAATAAAATTTTGATCCAGTTGAAATGTAAAGTTCAATTTTCTTCACATTGTGACTTCAACAGTTGTTGAATATCTGTCATGAGCATAGCGTTATTAGATGACAAACTTTTTAAATGAAGAGAAAAAGTTGTCATTAAATTCCAGGACACCCTTGACATATATTCAACACTGTTGATATCACCATGTAAAGAAATTTAAACTGTTTCTACTGGAGAAATATTTGATTAATTTTGGCAAAAAAAGTTTTGGTATAAGAACTGCAAAAACACTGTTCCCTACACTCTCACCTCAAGAAATTTTGAAAACATTTTAAACTACATGTCTTAAGACTCTGAGCAATCATATTTCTGATCCCCAAAAGGAGGCATAAAAAATATTTAGGTTAGTGAGCATTTCTGGAGAACTAGATAACCCATTTGAATTGGTGACTCAAAAAGCAGAACAATGACTCATTGTTACTTCAAAAATGTATTTTGCAGAGATAAAATGACAGACAGTTTAAGCGGAAGTGAATGCATGTAAATTTACAGGTGTGTATTCTATGTTAAAAGATATCTCACAATTTTAATAACAAAAATGTTTATCACCGTTTACAGTTATTTTTCATATATTTAGTTTGTACAGGGGATTAATATGATTAAGTTAATTTATTTAAACCTAATGGTTATTAAAGGCCTGATCTTTGGAGTAATTATAAAGACGAATGCTTTAAAGTAAATTCACACACATTAAAATGGAGAGAGGTCAGAGAAATTGTGAAAAAAAAAGGTAATAAAAACAAATGTAGAAAAATTCCCCCTCCCCACTCCAATGCATCACTAGGTCTAGATCTAAAATCTTCCATCGGAGATTGAAATAAATATCTTTGACCAGGAAGCTGAAATAAAAATATATATATGTCCAGGGATTGAAACAAAGATCTTCAACCAGAGACTTAAAATCAAAACCCCCGTAGACCAAGGAGTGAGACCGAAATCTCTGCATCGGTCGGACAGCAACAAAGACAATCACGTTCAAGGTCGAGGATGTCCCATTTGTAGACAAACTTACCAGACAGTTAGAAATAAAAAAGTTTGTAATCTTCAAAGAAACAACAAATAATCAAGTATGTATCAAGGCCGGGATGTGGGAATATGTGTTCCAAGAAGAGAGTAAAGTAACAAGTAGTATGAAGGGAGGAGGAGTACGGGGGAGAGGGCTGTTACACTGCGTGACCACCGGGTGCTAAAGCAACAGGAGCGCAAGAAGAAGTTATAAAGAAGCTGTGCAACGCCACATTTTTTGACGTAATGTCCGAGGCACTAAAGGAACAACGATTTCTTTTCCTCCGCGCTGATGGTGTTCAGAAAAGGGAAAACGTATCCGAACAATGAATGGCGCACGAGCGTGGAGGTAGAGAAACTCTTTAGGGGCCATAGCTCGCCACTTTCAAAGATAGGAATCATCAGAGGGACTTCCACACACGGGTATTCAACCGTAGCCCCCCCCCCTCCCCCTGGCTGCTCTGGGCGACAAACTACTTTGCATTGCAGGCATGGGCGCCCATAAATGGCCACCGAGTGTACTGAGTTGTTTTTTCAAAATTATTTTCCATTGTACCACCACGCAAATGTGGATACAATTCATTTAAATTCATCCTTCCTCAACCCTAGCTCAATAGCGTAATTAGTACATAAGTGTATAATAAGAAGCGGTGCTAAAAAAAACTTTTATAGCTGTCAGTTACAGTCCCTTCAATGAATTGTACAGGTCCCCCCAATCAATCTGGATTTTTTGTTTGTTAATTTTTATGAAAAATAAAATTGTGTATTTGGGATTTGGCTGCAATTTGCTACCAACAACTTTGAATCATTAATATCCGAGTTAACAAAGATAAAAATGATAAAATGTAGCTTTACTTTCATTCCCTCTTCAACAACTGTCTTTTCATTTTGTTCTGTTATATGATATGTTTCTTTTCAATGGGTTCAGCTACAACTAAATTTTATTTTTTGTTAATTTTCAGAAAACATTTTATTGTGAAAATTGGGTCTTGAAATTCATATAATCCGCCCCCTCCTCCCATTTGTAAAACTCAAATTGGTCCCCGTGACTGCAGCTTATTAGCGACTTGAGCTGTGGTAGAGAACGCGAGGTTTAAAAGCCAAAGTTTTTGCTGTTTTTATTTATTTTTTTAACTTTTTTTGGAGCAAAAATAAATTAAATATTACTTAAGTAAATACATTTTAATTTCTTTCTACACATGAATTATCAACATTCGATAAAACCCGCTTCAGTGGCCGAACTGTCTAGGGCATTATTCCCTGGCCTACTGACGACGGAGAGATCGGGGTTCAAATCCCGGATGGATATACCAAGGCTGGTTTTTACTAAATGTTTCCCCCTCACGCAAATGAGGGTATATTTCCTCTAAATTCAAACTTCCTCAGCCCTAAACTATTAGAGTAATTATCATACACGCGTGTATCCTGAACAGGTATTAAAATGCAGTGATAATGTTGAAAGTGAATCCAAACTTATCTACTGAAGCAATATTTTATGTATTTTGGTAAAAAAAATAGTTTTTTTTGTCTTAAAGACAAAGAAAATATATACAGACCTAAAAATTGTGTTACCTTCCACCCCCACATCAAAGTCCACCACCTGCTTTCAGTGAAATACCCTCAAACAGATAGATGTATTCTTTAGGGCAGTGTTGATCAAACCGAGGCACGCATACCTCCAGGGGTAAACGACGAACAACACAGTTTCATGTCATTCCCTTTATCTCGGCTTCTGTTTATCTTACTAATAAAGCTTTTACTAAAAGTTGGAATAACATTTTATACATTACAAGATAACGAGCATTTGTGACTATTTATTTATATTCAGCTGGAAGGTGTACTTCGGCCCTAAACTGGATACGCAACTGGAGAAAGTTTGGGAAACATTACCTTATGGGAATGGCAGCAGCTCTGAAGATTCACAACTTTTTTTTAAAGCACTACGTCTTACTACCTGTTCATGTTATAATGTACTAATTACACTAGTGGAGTTTGGATAGTGGGGGTTTAGTTTAGAGGAAGTGTACTCGTATTTGCGTGGAGGGAAAGTAGAATAACCATTTTGGGGAAAAATCCTCAGTACATCCGATCGAGATTCGAACCTCGATCTCCACTTCATCGGGAGTCTAGTCTACTGCGAGCGTAGCGAGTTAGACTATGCGGCCATTATTATAAGTATTTAGCGTGCACTAACTGAAGAAATTATATCAACACAAGACTATAAACTTACTTAAATCTAAAACAGACACAACAGCTAGCCCCCCGGTCGTTAAATTCATCAATGTGGAGGGGGAAACCTACATTTCAATAACGATACATTTTTCGGCCATGCCGGGAGTCAAACCAGGGACCCTTAACCTAGTAGATAGACAGACTACCGACTGAGCTAAGGCGGTGGACATGAACTAACAAAGTCATCGAAAACACTATATTCAAAGTGAAAATTTGAAAGGTTCTTAATTAGCATGGTCTAAAATAAAGTTAAATAAATTGAAAACCATAGTAGGATACATCTTTCCCACACCTAAGGTTAGGAATACAAGACAGAAGGATCGAACCAAATACCTTTCTTCCGACGGAACCGATAACGGGGAAGCCGGGGGTACCCTCTCGACCCCTCAAATAAATATAGCCTCAACCAGTTCCTCCAGCGTTTTTTGTTTTTTTTTGCGTGAGGTCAGAATCGAACCATGACGAGCAGTGATGGCGCAAGTCTCCCTCCACACGACAAGAGCACACGCTATCGCAAGCCCCGTAACGATTCGGGAACAGAGTGTACAGTCCGATTATAATATAAAGGAGACTTAAAAACCTCTCACACACACATTTATATTTTTTGACAATGATTACATTTTACTACTATTACTAGTGTTAGTTTATGATAATATCTATCTAAAGTGTCAGCTCCATATCACATGACTTGACGTATGAACACGTGAAAGAAGAACTATCAACTTTTCTGTCCCTATGAAAATTGGACTGTAGAACAACTCCACTCGTGCAATTACACCCAATGTAGTTTCTAGCACATGCCCGAGAGGAAAGCTTGTCAAAACTCACGTTATTCCTCTTCCTTATCCCCCTCTCTCTCTTTCCCTATTTTCTTTACACTCGAAATAAATAAGAGCAAATGATGCGGGAAGAAAGGCGCACAAAAAAATCAATGTGCGAGTCTCTGGTTGCGTTGCCGGGGTCATTGACACCGCCACTGTTTATGAGCCGTTCCCCACAGCTACTGCGCGACCGATATAACTTGGGAGGGAGCTTCTGATATTTTCTATAGTGCATTCACGCTAAGATTACTGCGCGACCGATATAACTTGGTAGGGAGCTTCTGATAGTTCTATAGTGCATTCACGCTAAGATTACTTGCGCGATCAATATAACTTGGGAGGGAGCTTTTGATAGTTTCTATAGTGCATTCACGCTAAGATTACTGCGCGACCTATATAACTTGGGAGGGAGCTTTTGATAGTTCTATAGTGCATTCACGCTAAGATTACTGCGCGATCAATATAACTTGGGAGGATGCTTCTGATAGTTTTTATAGTGCATTCACGCTAAGATTACTGCGCGATCAATATAACTTGGGAGGATGCTTCTGATAGTTTTTATAGTGCATTCACGCTAAGATTACTGCACGACCGATATAACTTGATAGGGAGCTTCTGATAGTTCTATAGTGTATTCACGCTAAGATTACTGTCTTCACACTTTCGATCCATAAACATGATTAAATTTCCAAAGGTCAAGGAAAAGGTTTGCTGCTAGCTTACTATTAAATATATAAATAAAAAAGGACAAAAAACAGCAGTAACTGTGCCTTAATTATTTATTTATTATAACTATCATCTAAAAAGGTCACCATAGGCTTCCAATAATATAAATATAATTTTATTAATATTTCTGTCCCACGATTGTGTCGACACAAGTTTTAAGTTTTCACGTAAATGACTTCCTTTGGGAATAAGAATGTTTCTTTTCGTGGGAAAATGTTCAAAGCTGTGCGACCAAGATCTATGTTTCCAGAAATAAATTCCTCTACCAAAGCACCAGTAGATAAACTGCCGAGTAAATAGCTTTCATGAGGGACCAGATTTCGATGACATCTTTTTTATAGTGCGCGCTCTTTCATAAACTTTGCTCATGATCCCCTTAATGTAAAAA
Organism: Timema genevievae; assembly: GCA_902155825.1. NCBI lineage: Eukaryota > Metazoa > Arthropoda > Insecta > Phasmatodea > Timematidae > Timema > Timema genevievae. The sequence goes on along the minus strand of CABFWO010000532.1, from coordinate 154,910 downwards.
TGTATATTTTATATATTTTTTAAATCTTTTATTGTCATTTTTTAATCTAAGGTAATATTTTCTTGTTTTTGCATCATTTTTAGGAATTTATAGTCTTCTAAAAGCATTTTTGAGTCATTTTATGGGATTCACGTTGAATAAGTATGGATATTTTATAGATCCATAAATACTCAAACATAAATATTTTTGGCATACAGTTGTATACTGTTTGCTTGTATGCTTGTAAAATATACATTCATGGTGAAATTGCATCCAGGCTAGAGAGGGTTGCGTTGGGAGGGGGTAGCTATCACTTCTGAAACAGTTATTTGTCTATCAATGTTATATTTACAGAGTTTAGTTGTTAAAGGCTTTTCATTACATTCTACATATGTGTGCATTTATTTACCGGTTTCTGTCAATATTATTAGGTTATTTTTTAAAAATATATGAGGTCAATTTATGTAAATTATTGATCCCTGTTTTTAGCAATCAAAATTCGGATCCTAGTTATCATGTACACATTTTTTTTTGCATCACGTCTAACTATCCATTCGGGTTATACGCCTATATACTAATTACGCTAATCTTTTTAGGGATTATGAAGGTCATATTTATAATAATAATAATAATATTTAGCACCGCGTCTTACAACCCGTTCGGGTTATACGCTTAAGTACTAATTACGCTAATGGATTAGGAATTGGGTGGGTTGAATTTAGAGGAAGTGAACCCGCATTTGCGTGGAAGGAGAGTGTAAAACCATTTAGGAAAAACCACCCCCAGTTCACCCGACCGAGATTCGAACCTCGATCTCCCCGTCCTCGGCGGTTGAGCTCAACACGACTAGCGCGTTAGGCAACTACGCCACCAAGGCGGGTGTCATATTTATAGGTGTACCCGTATCCGCGTGGAGGGAGAGTGGAAAACCATCTCGGAAAAAACTAAACTAGGTACACCCGACCGAGACTCGAACCTCGATCTTTCAGTCATCGGCAGTCTAGTATACTGCGAGGGTAGCGCGTTAGACCACGTGGCCACCGCAGCGGGGTATGTACACATATTAAAAGCGTCTATATTGGTTCAGAACTGCGATTTGTGAAATCAAGAGCAGAATTCCTTATTTTGCCAAAACGGACACGGAGAGACCGTTAGGCACGCGATGGCCACACGCACTCGTCACCCTCGCTTCACAAACAGTTCACCAGACTCTCGACGAATTTTTTTAGCCCCGAGTCTTAGAGATAATTAGGGTTTTACTCAGATGCATAAGTAGTAATTACGCTAATGTGTTAAGGAAGAAAACGGTAGAATTTTGAAGTAGACGCATTGGCTTGGAGGTGATAGGTGAAAAAACATGTATGTAAAACCACCCTCATTACACCCGGCCGGGATTAAAACCCCGCTCTCCCCATCATCGGCAATCCAGTGTATTGCAAGAGTGACTCCTTAAAACTAGGGATACAGACAAACATCATACCCCAGACCCACAGCCTCCAGGTTAATGGCTGCGCTCGTTGGGAGAGCTTGCATTCTTCAACACGGGACTCGCTAGGTGCAGTCCCACGTGACAGCATCGCTATCAAGATGTCCGCCTTTACAACGATCAATTTGAAAGCGAGTTGTGTCACTTGGTAGTGCTGTAATCACAGAGGAGTGCAGCTAATAGCACTCCCTAGTGCCCAAGGAGTGCAAGCTAACCTCCCGTAAGGCTGAGTACCAGGGGTCACCAAACAAAATAAATAAAAGATGGTAGGAAAAAAAAAATCTCCCAATGTGGAAAAGGTCACCCGGCCGGGATTAATACCTAATTCAGAGTTTAGCTCAACAGTTATAAAGATCGCTTGGCACCTTTCCAACCAACCCCCCTCCTGAGGACTTGTTGATTATATTCATCAGGTTGAAACACGCGTCCACCACACACGCACGTATCAGCGTTGCCAACTTTAAGATCCGGATACTACATGAATTGTAATTTCCCCAAACTGTGTAAGGATTCTTTCTTCTTGTGGAGTCTCTTGTTAGGATCCGTCGTGATAATGAGAGAAGTCAGGTTTTAATGCTACTTATATGTGAATAATTTGTTATTTTGTAAAAACTTTTTTTTTATTAATCTAAAAGCAATTGTTTGTGTACACACAGCTTGAGCTAGATGATACCTCAACGCGTCGCGAACTGAATTTTACTTTTGAGATTAGTTTAGCGGGGACCGCTTCTCAATAAGGCTGTGGAGAGTTGGGAGAAAGGAGCCTTGTTTTCGGGTATATTATTCAGAAGAAATCCTTCTAGAGGCTTCTTTCTGTCTTTCTTTAAGGTGGGGTGCTAGTGTGCGCCAGTTTAGTGCATTCATTTTGCAGTTTATATAGTATAAACATTTTTTGGCAAAAATAAATCAAATATTTCTTCTATAGAAACATAGAGTTTAGCTTTCTGCACATGCTAATCTCAAGAGTTCTTGAATATCTCTCATGAGCATAGCGGCATTTGGTGACAAACTTTTTAAATGAAGAGAAAAAGTTGTCACTAAATTCCAGGACACCCTTGACAGATATTAAAGAACTGTTGAGATTAGCATGTGCGGAAAAATAAACTATATGTTTCTATAGAAGAAATATTTAATTTAATAAATGTTTATGCTATAAAAACTTCGAAAATACTGCCCTAAACTCACGCTCACTAGCATCCATCTTAAGTGGCACCATATTCTATTTGTTCCAGAAGGGTGGGAGAGAGATAAAGTGTTTTCGAAGTGGTTATATTTCACAAGTATTTGCAATAGGAGTGTGGGGGTATAAACAAAAGAAAATGTAAGCTGACGACACAGAGTCATTGTAAAAAAAAAAGTAATCGAAGTGTGTGAGAAGATTTCCTAACACATGCGGATGCATTTAGTTTTTATGTTCTGAAACTATTCATTAATTTGAAATATGTAAAGTGTGGGAACTTCTGATTAAAATTATTATTAAATGAAAATCTATTTCATTACAGCTTTACAATCGTACGATACAATATTGGGATGTTACGATGAAAGTAATATCCTGCGACTATGATATAAAGAAACAATATAATAGATCAATTTAAAAATTATTGACTCAAACACGAGAAAGTCGAACCACCAAATCCACAGAGCTGGGAGACGCCCATTCGAGACCCACTTCGGTGGCTCCATGGTCTAAGGCAGGGATCTCCAATTTTTTTGGTACGCGGGCCAAAGTAACGTTCACCGGTTCTTCAAGTAACATCATTTTTTGCCCTGAATGCCTTGAAATGCGCGAATGGATCATAAATGTTTCAGTTTAGATTCACTTTAGATTCAAATGACTCATACGGCCGATCATGTCTGCAAAAAGATGCTAATTTCCAAAGCTATTCAGTGTTTGATGAAAGTGATTGCGGTTGATTCCTCTCTGTAATAAATTAATCAATTTATGTAATAATTTATAATAAAGTCAATGTAATTACTTATTTAAAAAAATATGTAGCAACTTTAGTGACTTTACCCTATACATAAAGGTAATCGGTATAGGAGCGTAAAATGGATCTTTGTGAATCGTATGATGACATTCATTTATTTATGTGTAATGTATGACAACTATTTTTTTACCGATTCTCCATTTTCTAAAATTTCCAAATTTTACAAAATCAGTCATTAATGACTACTCTTAATTTTAAGGTTGAAATCAAAATTTTTAAAAACACCTCAAGCTAAGACCATATAACATTAATCAATTTTGAACTAAAATTCATCAAAACCATTTTAGCCTAATCTCCAGGGACAAACAAAACATAGAATTTTAAGACCCACTTTTAATTCGGTTTAGGACCATATAAAACGTAAAAGATATTTCATAATATAGATTGCGGTGGTTACCCAAGCTTCTATAGCTGACGCCCCCCCTTGGTGGATAATCAAATTCCCACGCCCCCCATTGCCTCAGAATTTTTTTAAAATTGTTATTAAAATAATCTTGGGAGTGCTGTACGTGGCCACAAGGGTAGCTGAGGGGGAGGGTAGAGAGGAGAATTGGAGGGCTAAACCCGGGGTTTGCGGGCTTGAAAATACACATGTGCATGCGCACAAGTGTCTCACATCTGACTGGCCACATAATAGATGAGTTCCAACTTGTAAGCAGAGTTGCCAATATCAAAAGAAAAAAAATATGTTAATTTGGAAAAGGGATTGAAATAAAAAGTGTTTTAAATTATTATCGGATTTTTAACGTTATTTACTAAGTGTCCCACGCCCCCAGGTTGGAAACCACTAAAATTTTACAATGATAAGTTATTTAGTATTTCAAATTGTTGCGGAGATACGGAAATTTCCGCTTCTGTAAAGTACCCTAAAAGTCATTTTCATGCGAAAATGAAAATAGCCATTTAATTTATAATATTAACCAAAGCCTAGCTACGTAATTTAATAAAAATCGTTAGAGCCGATTTTGAGAAAATCGACTTTTTCTCTTTTCCCTTTTTATAAAACTACTCTTAATTTTGAGGTTAAACAGACACACGGCATTGCAAACACCACTTTTTAGGGTTCGGAGGGTCATGAGACGTCGACATCCATCAACATTTCGGGTTAAAAAAATTTTACGGTCGCATTACTTCACCTTAAGTGTTCGAAAAGTTAAAATACATATACATTTGCGTATAGCTTGAAAGTTATTGGGTTTATAAAAAATATGTTTCAAATAAAAGAGTCGTATTATAAATAGATCTACATATTTGCAATGATAAGTAATTTTATATCTCACAGTTTCGGAGATATGATAAAAAATTAGAATTTACACATCAGACCGGAACTCTTAAAGTCATTTTGCCGAAATAGTGAGAGTAACCATTTTGTCTGAAATATTTATAAATGTTTTAAAATGAAATTTAATCAAAATTGTTCAAGCCGATTTTGAGAAAATTGATTTTTTTTCCTTCTGCCCTTCAGTAAACTACCCTTAATTTTAGGGTTAGATATCCAATTCCAAAAACACCTCCGGGCAACCTTATGAAAACGCTAGATATCAAGTTTTATCCCAATTGGTAAAATAGTTTAGGCTCTAGTCCGAGGTACAGACAGACGGTAATTCAAAAAACACTTTTTTGGATTCGGGGGTTCATGAAACGTCGACATACATCAAAATCTCGAGTTAGATTTTTTTGACGATCACGATACTTTTCTACCTGTAAGATAGCGAGAAAGTAAAAAATGGAAGATAGCACTGTCTAGAAAATAATGTTAGGTTTGGGAATTATATTCATATTTTTCCAGAGTCCAATCACCATGGGAAATGTGGTATTTGACAGCTTGCGAAAGATTTAAAGAACGGTCAAAAGAAAAAGAAAACTAAATTATTTTTGTCAACGTTTTGACTGCCAAAAGCAACAAATCAATATATGTCTTGCAGATCATTTGGTTAGTCGAGTAGATCTGATAGCTTTTACTGGCTGTCAGTTACAACCACTCATATGGCGAATGGACTATATTATCCACCATTTACATAGGAGAAACCAAAAAAGCAATCCCACCCGGGCACATAATTTACCTCGGGCCGCCCCTGTACAGAGGATATCAAGGACTAAACATTGGATGCACGCAAGGATAAAACAACTCAGCTTTGTAGAATGTTTTATTTGCTTCATACCAGTGACTGTCAGTAATTCATGATGCTACAAAATAGCAGGTATTTTTATTTTGAACAATACAGTGTTGGTTATATTGAAAATGAGATATTTTCCTCTAATTACCCTCTTTATCCAAGCTAAGCTCTAGACCAGTGATTCCCAACCTTTTTGTTTGGAGGAGCCCTTGAAATATTTCTAAAAATCTCAAGGAACCCCTCCCTGCCTGGTATATAAAAGATTCGACAGGGTTACATTAAATAAAGACATGAAAAAAAGGGTAGGTAGTAAATAATAATTAAATAATACTTTTGAATAAAATATTATACAAGTATTTACTGCCTAACAGTATTTAGTTTACTAATTTAATAAAAAAATTACAAACATTTTCAGTTTACATCCGTCTTAATGGCTATAAACAAACTTGGTGTATATATTTTGCAATAGTTTTGTGTTATGTTTTTTTATAAACTCGTTAACGAAAAAATAAGTTGAATTTTATTGTTTTATTATTAATTCACAACCGAAAATAATACAAGTTTCAATAGAATAACAATGATTCCTAATATCAGTTAATTTAATGTGAAACTTGGGCTTGCTTTCTTGAACACAACAACTTAATTCGTCTCATCTTTGATAGGCACACAAGAAGTTATTCCACAGACAACATTATGTTCCTCTGTTTGGTTTTTATATTATTTAAACATGAAAATGTCTGCTCACACAGGTACAATGTTGATAATTGTGTCAATATGTTTATATCTGTCTGGGAGATGGTAGGAAACTCTGTTTTCACTGATATCCAAAACCTATCTAATGACAGTTCATTAAATTTAATTTTTAGTGTGTGATCGATCATACTTCATTTCAGCCAATTGTTATTCTTCCTGCAGGCTGAGTAAATTTTCTGAACTGCTTGGAGAATCTGTGAAAGGTTTCCTGACTCAATCATATACTCTTCAGATGTCAAAGAAGGGAAGTACTTGGCAAGATTTTTCAGCCAGAAATTCCACGTGGGTAAATCAGGGGCATGACGGCTTCACGGTTGTTGTCAGTTGTAATGCTCTGAAGATGAGAAAATAGGGGTAATATTTCAAAATTACCCTTAGAAAGATGTTTTTTCCAAACACCAATTTTATTTATGAATGCTACGGGTTTGTCTGTACACGTCAAAATATTTTCCTTGGGACCTTGCATGTTGGTGTTCAACTTATTTAGGTGTTCATGAATATCTGCCAGGTATGCTAATTTCAGGAATCACGATTTGTCCTCAAGATAGTTGGAAAAATAACTTTTATTATTTCCTCTGAAGAAAATCGGGAGCTGCTACTATCAAAGAGGAATGATCACATACAAATGACGCGAGTAATAAAACAAACATAGAAGTGTGGGCCGCACACGTCAGTCGTCTTTAAGAAAATGCACCCTAGATATTTCCCATTTCTTAAATAACTATCAAGCAAATATATAACCAAGCTAAACTTTCAAAATGCTTCTTTTTTATTTATGTGTCAAGTTGAAACATTAATATTTTAATTAATTTATTTATTTACAAACAAGGTGGCAAGTTGTGTTTTTTTTCGCAAGTTTTTGCAAATTCTCACGGAACCCTGGTTGGGAATCAATGCTCTAGACCAAAATATTTAAACAACCATCACTTCAAATCACGTATGGTTTTTTTAATTTCTCTTTAATTGTGGTTTTTCAAAATATCTATGTGAAAAAGTTAAACTAGGAAATTTAATTAGATCTATCCAATCCCAAAATAATACGTCAATCAATAGTTTCCTTTTAAATAATTAGTTCAAGCTCACAGGCTCGTTTTATTTTCAAGATTATAATATAAGATATTGTTACCCTGATATATTTTTTGTTTATTCCGATTCATATTATCTAATTTGTTATGTGATTGGACTGCTGTAATCTTTTATTTAAAAAATCTATGGGGGCCCACATTATACAGTTCACAGGAGGCCCCAAATTGCCTAGGACCGGCCCTGCTTTAGCCAAATCATGAAGGATTCTTGAGTCAGACAATAGAAAAATAGAACAAGAGTCGAAAGCTTGGTGTAGTAGAACTCACAGCCCTTGAGTGACTTTCTATCTGTCGGCTAAGGCTCTTCCTATAAAAATTGAACTGTATATTGGTCAACCTTTGAGTAAACAAGGCTTTAAACCTTGCACGGACACCCCTGTAGCCACAAACTCTGATTCAACTAGCCATTACATTTCCTGCTACACTATATAATATATTAAAAATAAAGGAAACTTTTTTTTAGCCGAGTCGAATGACGGAGATTGGCTACAGTCTGATTTTCATAGGAAGCCCGTTATTTGACATCTGGAAACACATGTTGTCATAATAAGGGAAATAAAAACATTGCAAATTGTATTCACTCGTACATTCTTAGTCCGTTTGATTAATAATTTAAATATAAATTATACAGTAATCATTAAGGAAGAATATTGGAAAATTTCTATAACTTTATAATTAATAAATCAAATAAGACATATTTCTAGAATGCTAAATTTTAGTGACTTTCAAAAAATGTTGGTGGTCGAAAGTAGGGTTACTATAAAAATTAAGGTACCTAGACTTCCTCTTGTTTTACTAAGGAATTCCCACTAGCACGTGGTTCAAATTGAGAGGAAAGTCGATTTCCCCATAAGTTCGTCAATAAATGGCTGTGCAATTCGAAACGTTTGAAAATAAGTCTCATATTGAAGAACATTTTGGGAATTTTGCAAACCGCTTTCATTGCACTCCACTTCGTAAATCTTGACACTTCCGAGTGTGAGGGTGTGTAGGATGTGTGAGATTAGGGATAAAAGAAAACGGGTGGTTAAGAACCGGTAACTAACGAGAGAGACTACAAACCGGTAAAAGTGAAGGGCAATTACCTTAGAGTGACTGCTGGCCGGTAAAAACCAACTAAATCTTGAAACGGTTTGGAATCCCCTTGAAATGGCCAGGAATCCCATGGAAATTACTAGGAATCCCATGGAAATTACTAGGTATCCCCTGAAAATTGCCAAGAATCCCCTAGAAATGCCCAGTAATCCCTTGGAAATAGCCATTAAGCCCTTAGAAATTGTCAGGAATCCCCTGGAAATTTTCTGGAGCCCTTGAAATGGCTAAGAATCCCCTGGAAATAGTCAGTAATCCCCTATAAATGGCTAAAAAAATCCCTTGAAAAGGACCAGGAATTCCCTGGAAATGTCTAGTAACCATCAAATAATACTCCTATTTTATCTGAGAAATATATTTCGGGTTAGGGATTCGAACCCCAGAAGTCATGGGTGTACAATACAAGAGTAGGGCCTACACTGAGAGAATCTTGGATCTGATTACGAGAATTAAATCTGAGCCTCAACAGATGGTCCAACTATGTTTATCAGTCCATTCAAAAACCTTCTGATAAGATCTTAACTAATATTCGGTGAGGAAAAAATAGTTTTTAATATGAATTTTTACATGCGCTTAGCGAGGAAAGATTTATTAGCACCCGGGCCCACATCGCTAGTGAACTCCGAATCACTCATATTGACTGAAGCACGCGGCTTAAATATTCCACTCCCTAAACGATCATGAGAAAGGCCTTTGTTATAATCAACCTGAGCCCTGGTGGAGTACCAGATTCAAGGCGGACGGGCTGTACAAAGGTGTATGGACCACTATGGCCGCGAATTAGTCACTAGAGTTAGACGCACGGATTCAAGGCGGACAGGTTATTCCAGAGGTTCATGGACCATGATGGTCGCCAATTATTTGGGGAAGACAGACGGATTCAAGGCGGACAAGCTGTACAACGGAGATGGAAAATGTTCAGTTCCATTTTTCTTGGAAAAATTCCAGATATTTAAATATAATTAATTTATAGATGAGTTTTAAAATTTCCGGTTCAGTTTAATCTATTCCAAGGACGTTAACAACCAGGAAATAAAAGTGTTTACAATAAAGCAACATGCACGATTTAGGTTCTCTTTTAACACTCAAGTATCGACTACAGCGCTCGGTGGCTGAACGTGTCATTAACGTCGGGTCTGCTGTAGGCCAGATATTGTAATAAATACTTCCAAACCAAAGCCTTAAAGAATACATCCCTTTCTCCTGTGATTCAATATGACCATTTTACCGAAAATTTTCATTTCTAATTGCCATTATTAGTTTGGATTTTATTTTAAGATGATTAGAATAATTTTAAGGTTAGCTTAAGTATTTGTTTTACAACTTTGCCCCCACCCGCCAAACACTCTTTGATAGTTTAATGTATATATGCAATAGTAGGCCTAATTACCGCCGGGAAGTGAGAAACCATTCAGGAAAACCCACCATCAGTAGACCCGACCGGGATTCGAAACCCGATATGCCTGACATCAGCCGGCCAGTCTAGCACAAAAGTGACGCCTTACACTGTTCGGCCAGTGAAGTTTTTTTTAAAACGTTCTTTGATAGTATGAATATGATGCATTTTTGACAATCCAATAAAATAATATATTTTACAAATAAAAGATTTACCTCATAGAATATGCTCTAGGGTAGCGATTCTTATCCGGGGGGGCACGAAAAGTTTTTTGTGGGGCCTCGAAAAAATAATTTAAAATGTAATTTGCTTATTACTGAAGTCAATTATATTAAATTTTAAGTTTTGGAAGAAAGAATTCGATGATCCTAAGCAGAGTAAAGTCTCGATCTTCCGGGGTAATGGAGGGGAGGGGAAGCACGGATAATAGAAATCACGGATAGTGCAAATAATCCCCATCTGTTTACCATCGCCATTCAAAATTTGCTGCCCCTTGTTTCTACTTATTTATGTGAAAAGGGATTTTCCACAGTGATAAATATTAAAATGAAGCAAATAACATTAAAATAATACAAATGAATCAAGAATAGACCAATTAGTGGAAAGTGTTCAATAGCAGAGGTCCCATTAAATACATTTAGGTAGGTTAATTTCTCTCTTTTTGTTGTTATTATAATCAATAAATAAAGCCAATATTTTAGAATAAATCTTAGTGGTTAATATGTTAGTAAAAACTAGGGGACAGCGAAATTATTTTAGGATATTTAGGGGACCGCGAGTAATAAAAGGTTAAGAACCACTGCTCTGGGGTTTTGTCCAATATGAACACACACCACACTTAGGCTGTGAAGGAGTTTTTTTCTTCTTCTTTTAATTGATGGAGCAGCTTTGATGAGTAAGTTTTTTAAAGTTTTATGGTCCATTTATATATGTCTGTCTTTCCAGGGCTCTTTCTTTCACTTCCCAACACTCTATCTACGGATAGCTGAAATTTAGTGCGGACGCTATGGAGCATTTTATGAGAAAAATCCTAAACTTGAGAAATCCAAAATGGCGGAAGAAACGTGCAAACGGATCCCTAGAAAGCTGAAATTTGGTATGGACGCTATGGAGCATGTTATCTTTATAAGAAAAAATCCGAAACTTGAAAAATAAAATTTGGCGGACTCAAGAATAACGTGGCAGACACATGGACACAAATCATCACGCTACTTCCGGTTTTTAAAAATCTAAAGATATGTTCAAACTATAGGGAACAGACTTAGTGCGAAATTCTAAATCGCGTCTTGGCCTCGGCCCTGGTCTGTCAATATGTTTGAGATGATTGGCGTCCATTTTTGTAATCAAATATACTCGTTTTGTACAAAATGTTATGTGAGGTAATATAATAATTAACACACCTTTTATCAATGGTGTTACCCGCCTCGGTGGCGTAGTTGGCTAACGCGCTAGTCGTGTTGAGCTCGACTGCCGAGGACGGGGAGATCGAGGTTCGAATCTCGGTCGGGTGAACTGAGGGTGTTTTTTTCTAAATGGTTTTCCACTCTTTCTCTACGCAAATGCGGGTTCATTTCCTTTAAATTCAACCTTCCCAATTCTTAACCCATTAGTGTAATTAGTACTTAAGCGTATAACCCGAACGGGTAGTAAGACGCGGTGCTAAGTATTATTATCAATGGTGTTGCCAAGACATATTTTTAAAAATGGATACATTTTTCTTTTCTAAAAAGTATATGACAAGTGTAATAAAACACTGACAGCGGCGAGGAAAGAACAATAGTCCTACAGCTGTGGCTGACTAAGGGCGAGCGAGCGACTAAAATATAAAATAGAACACATTGGTTGTAATGAGAGGTGGCCAGACTGGAGCGAGCGACTAAAATATAAAATAGAACACATTGGTTGTAATGAGAGGTGGCCAGACTGGAGCGAGCGACTAAAATATAAAATAGAACACATTGGTTGTAATGAGAGGTGGCCAGACTGGAGCGAGCGACTAAAATATAAAATAGAACACATTGGTTGTAATGAGAGGTGGCCAGACTGGAGCGAGCGACTAAAATATAAAATAGAACACATTGGTTGTAATGAGAGGTGGCCAGACTGGAGCGAGCGACTAAAATATAAAATAGAACACATTGGTTGTAATGAGAGGTGGCCAGACTGGAGCGAGCGACTAAAATATAAAATAGAACACATTGGTTGTAATGAGAGGTGGCCAGACTGGAGCGAGCGACTAAAATATAAAATAGAACACATTGGTTGTAATGAGAGGTGGCCAGACTGGAGCGAGCGACTAAAATATAAAATAGAACACATTGGTTGTAATGAGAGGTGGCCAGACTGGAGCGAGCGACTAAAATATAAAATAGAACACATTGGTTGTAATGAGAGGTGGCCAGACTGGAGCGAGCGACTAAAATATAAAATAGAACACATTGGTTGTAATGAGAGGTGGCCAGACTGGAGCGAGCGACTAAAATATAAAATAGAACACATTGGTTGTAATGAGAGGT